>JADBJO010010653.1:47500-70929 GCA_016801955.1 Conus betulinus | reverse complement strand
CAGTGTCGAGATTCCACAGTGTGTGTGCATGGAGATCAACTGTGTGATGGCTGGGGGCAGTGTCCACAGCGGGATGATGAACTGATGTGTGACATGATGACCTGTCCTGAAGGCTGTCTGTGTCAAGGTCATTCTTTCTGGTGCAGCAAAACATTTTTACCTGACATTTTCCCTGAACTTCGTTACTTAGATGCCACAGGTACAGGAATGTCTTTAACAGATTTTAGTATAAATGTGTATCTAGCATTGCTGATTCTGTCTGACTGCTCCCTATTTAACATATCACGTATAAAAGCTTACCAATTTGCAATACATTGACCTTTCCAATAACCACTTGGAGGCTCTTATTGTAGATCATGTTCTTCAGATTCCACATCTAAAGACCCTCTTCTTAGCAAACAATCCACTAGTCATATCACAAATAAACGGGGGGAAGCACGTAAATCATGTGCTGAGACGAGTTAGTTTATCTAAAACGCATGCCAACATTATCAACACCTTATTGTCTGTATACTTTTATCATGCAGAATCGTTGAACATCTCTCGGTCTTCCATGAGAAGTATCAAGTGTACGAGCTTAAGAACTGTTCCACGACTGACTAAAGTAGATTTAAGATGGAATCCAATTGAAAGCTTTCCATTGGATTTATTGTCTAAGGCGAACACTTAAAAATCATCCTTTCCTCAGACTACAGGATTTGCTGTGAGAATTTATTTCCTCCACATTCAACCGACCTGAAATGTGTAGCGCCTCACACCATCCTCCGGTCCTGTAGAACCCTGATATATTTGGAGCTGTATAAAACCTTCTTCTGGTTGACTGGCATGGCCACCATCATAGGGAATTCAGTATGTTTCTTAGCTTTATTTGCAGTAACCAAAAGCGTATGTGAAGAATTTCGTAGCAGCTGTTGGGCATTTGCAGTTTTCTAATATCTGTATGGGATGTCATGTTGGAATTACGATTGTAGCAGATGGTATATTGCAGGAACGATACATCCAATCAGAAAAATATTGGGTCAATAGCATTATCTGTAAAGTGAGTGGCTTTCTATGGTTTGTATCTCTTGAAATGTCCGCTTTCATTATCATGTTGATCTGTGTGAACCATTTCATTCTTCTTTACTATCCTGGTGAATCACGAAGACTAAGTAAAGTCTTCACAGTTGAAACTCTTTATGCAGCATGGGTTGTGGGAATCGTGCTATCAGGGATACCGTTTCTCCCTGGTTTGTCACAGTGGGGTCTGCAGGGTCAATCAGGTCTCTGTCGTTTGGCTCTATTCGCTCGCTATAATGATTTCCACACGTTCAAGTGGTTTACTGTTGTTGTGATCATGAATTGCACGTTCTCTGTGATAATAGTGAGTTTCCTTGTCGCCATCCACAGACGAATTCCAAAGTATAGAGTTCAGCTCAATGTCTCTGTAAGGTCACTATATCATTCTGCCCAGTTGATGACAAAGATTGCTAATGCAAACTCCGGTTCCTGGTTGACATTAGGTCTCATTATGATCATGACTTTCATCTGGCGTCAGTGCTTTAGACACAACCCATGAGGCGATGATGTGTTCATGATTCCGCTGAGTTCTGCTCTGTACCCTTTTCTGTATGCGTGGACTGTTGCGGCAGAACAAAGGGGACAAGCAAAAAAGAGAAATTACTAAAACTGCTGAAAAGCACGGGTAAAAATTCAGCCATACAAAAAAGTACAATAAATGATATGTAGGCACCATTGTTGAGTAGAGAGAAAGAAAACAGAATCAGGATTATTCTTCTGTGATGATTGTGGATGAAGAAAAGCACACAACGTCATTCCAAGGCTTATTGTACTTTGTATACTTAGGTACAGAGAACCAAAGAGGAATATTCGTCTATGCTGTTCATCAAGTAGCACTGACATACACACATTAGTAGATGATTGAGAGGAAACTATTAAATATATGTGTAAGTTCTCTCTCTCTCTCTCTCTCTCTCTCTCTCTCTCTCTCTCTCTCTCTCTCTCTCTCTCTCTCTCTCTCTCTCTCTCTCTCTCTCTCTCTCAATGCAAGCAAAAGATGGTTGGAGTGTAGAACATCCACAGAATCACCATGCCCTTCATGTGGATTCACTATTGAAGATGGAGAGCACTTCTTGTTTGAATGCACTGCATACAGTGATGTGCGTGCAAAATGTTCTTTTCATCACTTTGGATGTTTGTGAAAGGCAGGATGTTGCTTCTTTGTAATCGTCTGATGATGACTGTATACTCAAGTCAGTTGCTGAATCCAATACAGAAGCAATTAAAATCAGACGAAAGCATTTATAATATTGCATCTAAAATGTTATCGATGCTCGAAAAAATACCCCTAAAAGCATGTGGAGTTTGTTCAGTAATATGGTCATCGCTTAGATGAGTGGATGGTCGAAGGAATCTGTGATATTACAGTTTCCTCGTTTGTATAAGTGCGTACGTGCGTGTGTGTGTGTGTGCGTGCGTGCGTTCGTGCATGTGTGTGTGTGTGTGTGTGTGTGTGTGTGTGTGTGTGTGTGTGTGTGGTGTGTTGTTGTTGCTGCTGTTGTTGTTGCTTGTTGTTGTAATTGTTGATGTTGTTGTTGTTGTGTTGTTGTGGTGTTGTTGTTGTTGTCATCGCCGTTGTGGTTTTTGTGGTCGTTGTTGTTGTTCTTGTTGTTGTTATTGTTGTTGCTGCTGCTGTGTAATTTTAAAAGGGGTACTCGTATATGAGAGATAATATCCGAAGATTCACTTTTACTTTTTTTTTCTCTATGCTTTTGCTTGTTTTGAAGTGATTGATCATTGGGAATAATTGTGCAATATTGCTTGTAATGAATATAAGGAAGTGGGATGCGTTACCCTGTTATCCCCCTTGTCATAGGCCCTGTTGATAATGGCATTAAACATCAAAGTGTGTCCAAGTGTCAACTCTCTCTCTCTGTCTCTCTCTCTGTCTCTCTCTGTCTCTCTCTCTCTCTCTCTCTCTCTCTCTCTCTCTCTCTCTCTCTCTCTCTCTCTCTCTTGGGCGCCATGACCTGTTACTGAAAAGTTCAAGTGGCATGTTATGCATCCCACTAAGTCTTCCTACCGGATGAAGAAAGAAGCCACTCTACGTCGCCACTCTCAACCAGTTGCTTCATTCTGAGCCATGCCATCCACTCTGCTCGCTTGTGGAGCAACATGCCAACTCTTTGTTTTACCAGTCTACATTTTGCTTGTGATGAAGAGGGCTGTGTTGAGAAAGCTGTGTAATAATAATAATAATAATAATAATAATAATAATAATAATAATAATGAATAATCTGAAGAAAACAAAGTCAACGTTTGTGACAGAAAAACTTGGTTCTACTCCCTCGAGTTGAGCAGTTGGAAAGAAAGACTGGTGACCTTGAAAGCTGATTAAACGAACTAATCTTATTTTGCATGGAAGAAATAGGGACTAAAATAAGTCTAGTGAACAATCTGAGGACAACTTAAGTGATGTCTTTGTGATAAGCTGGGCGGAAGCACTGGCATCGAATTTGACAGTGTCAGTCAATGGAATGACAGACCAGATTCCCTGATCATTGTAAGATGCACATTAAAAAAAAAAAAAAAAAAAAAAAAAAAAGCGCAAATTCTTAAAAACATTAGGAAACAGCAGGGCACCAACATCTTTATTGGAGAAGATTTCTCCTTCTGAGTGATGGTGATAAGATGCAAACTGTCACCCCATATGAAAAAAAAGCTAGATACAATGGCAAGAGGGTCACCATGGTCTTAGACTACCTACTCATAGATGGTTAGAAGTACTTCTTTTAGTGGAGGGGGGCAGTTTGCATGAAGCCAGATAGGACGTTGGCTGCCCACTTCCTGGATGTACGTTCCCTCTGGTAACAGCAAGAAGAGGGAACAAAAGTAACCAACCCCATTTGTGCTCTCACTTGTCAATGATGTCAGTGTGACATGCTTGAACCCTGCAATGTTTATCAGAACGGCAAGGTCATGCTATCGACTGACAGCGTGAGTGAGCACGTGCAACACACACTCTGTAAAAACTGAAACGTTTCTATTTATTTGCTATGGAATGTATATGGGCTGCTATATACAAAACAACAACAACAACAACAACAACAACAAAAAACAACAAAAACAAAAACAAAAAACAAACACAATAAAAAAACGATTCGAGTTTCATTTCTGATATTGTGAATTGGATTCTCTTTGTTTAACTGAGAAATTTATTAAGGAATTTCAGTTTGACATATTTACTGAGTATAGACTGCTTTGTAAAGCTGCTGTTAACATTGCTGAAAGTTGTAATGGATCAGGACTTATTTCTTGAACAAGAAATGATCTTTTCCTGTATGCAAATAATTATTCAGACCACGTTAAACTTCCCCATACTCTGTGGGTGTGAAATCACCCACACACCCACTTTTAACCCTCTAACTCAAAAACATTTAAATCTGCATCCCTGACACTTAACTTAGTCAATAAACCTACGTTTTTATATACCCACTGAAACTTGTCTGCCCATGTTTGTAAACAAAACAGTAAATAAACAAACAACAAAAAAAGGGTCCCAGTACGTCGTGGGTGTGAGCACACCCATACTCACAAAGAATAAACCCTGCTGCCATACGTTGTGGGTGTGGAGACATCCATACATGTTTTAGACAAACAGCCCTGTACACTCGGAATTAGAAGCCATGATGCCATGAATGTTCGAATGCATTCATAACAGAAACAATGTTAAACACACGAACAGATACACGTCGTCACATTACGCATTCGTCCGTCTACTTACATGTTTTCTTACGTCATTGCCTGTACATATCTATTTCTTTCATTTTATGTCACAACCTGAAGACGGTCTATGACCGAACGTTGAAGATTTTTTTTTCTTTCTTTCCTTTTCTTTCTATTTTCAAATCTTCTGAACATCCTCAAAGATAGTTTGCATTTTTCACAGAAGATCGGTGGTCTGAAATCTTTTCTGTCAATACATACATCCATCTGATACTCGGATGGATTAAAGGAATGACTCGATCAATACCGACACTTAGAAAAATCACACCGCATTGTGAAAATCGCAAGTGGTGTGACAAACGCTTGAAAACGTGTGATGTCATGCACATGCATGCTGGATGCATGCTGTATTTCGTTCACCAACAGTTGGGTGCGTGTTTGTGTGTGTGCGCCCGCGCACGAGCGCTCGCTCACCATGCACACACCTATCATTGCCCTCTCATAATGTCAGGGAAGTCTTTGTTCCTTCTTAGAACACACGATTTACTGTACATCCGCAACTGATGGAACGCTTCCTCAGCAAGGTTACTTTACACCTATGGCAATACGGTAAGGTCCATGAAATAGCGCAGCTTTTGGGTTTTTTAGTGTACACCACAGGTTATTGCACACCGACAGCATACGGGAAGGCAGTGCGCCTTCATAGAAAACATGGGTTACTGTGTACCCCACGACGTACATCACGTGCTGCTCCTTCATTGAAACCATGGGCTACAGCAAACCACACGACGTACGGCAGCGTGTTGCTCCTTCATTGAAAGCATGGGTTCCGGCCCACCCACGATGTACAGCACGCAACGGTTTAGGCGACGTACAGGAAAGGCTAAGTGTTGTATCTTTTGAGTCAACAAAGAACTACTGTTAAGTAAAAATGTTCTGCATGTTTGTACCTATGTACCTGCAGAATAATCTCCTTTGCACATTCATTTGGGTGTTCACAATAGAATTAGTATGCTTGAAGAATGTTTAATTGATTTTCCTTGCAGAATGACGTATATGTTATTTTACATATGATTTGAACCGCAGAACTGTTGATATTTCTCAACATTATTCTGTCAAAAAAACCCCTTGATTTATTATTCAATCATTTGTCTGCTGCTGTGAACCGACAAGCAAGGTTTCCAATAATCTTACTCTGAACAACTATGGGAAATTATGATTGAATATGTATACTGCCTTAATTTTTAGCATTTTGAATGCTGACTGTAAAAAGCGACTGTTATGTTTTCTTACATTTATATCTGACTGTGGAGGTAGTGTCACGCATTATTTTGTTTTCTCACATGAACTTTGTATGGTTTTCTTTGATTTTTGTCCATTTGCCAGTGACAGCATGTTTTTGTTTGTTTGTTTGTTTTTTTCAAAAAAAAAGTTCATCTGATATCTACAGGCAAAAAGAAGATTTTGTTACATACAAACCTTTGTTGGATGAGAAGTGCGCTGATGTATATACACCTATACTTTGTACAGTGAAGAAACTTACTCCAAAAATTATCTTGCAATTGATGAAATTGATGTCCCCATGTATGGTACTCTTAAAGATCTTAATGACTGTAAAGGCAAAGTGTGGAGTTCATTGAAACAACTATATCATTTAGCAGCAATGCAAGTTCTTGTAAGTGGTTTGATTTAGAATGTAAATGTACTGGAATAATCACTACACGATTGTTGCAGACATTTTGTCATTCAGTAAGATTTGAAAAGAAAAATAGTAATTTGAGGGTTAACTGCCTGAATCCAGTATCTCTCTTTTATATATGTATATGAGATACCGGGTTCTGGCACTTAACCCTCGAATTGCAAGACGTAAATGTCAAACTTTACTAAAGAGGAAGAGGAAAGTATCAACAAAGCTTTGTTAGATAAACTTGTAACGACAGTGAAAAACGAACACGAACTTTGGGACATTGTTCATATGACGTCTTTCAAAGAGTAGCAGACAAGAAATAGCATATCTATTGACACTTGGTTTCAAAACGTTGAAGCTTTGCTGGAGATAGAAGTTGACACGACAGTAAATAAGGACTCAGCTGAAGTTGAAATAGATTGTTACAAGGATTGTCTAGTCTTAAAAAAAATGCTGGTTTTTATGTAAATAAAAAACTGTAAAGACAGCTGGTCCCAATGGCTTATCACCGAGGTTCATCAAATTCAAATTATCAGGTATACTTTTTATCTGATACTGTTTAATAAGCTATTTCAAAATGGTGTATTCCCTGATTACTGGAATAAATATATTATTCAACTTATTTTTAAAAAGGGCCAATAATCTATGAAAATGTACAGGAATTTCCCTGCGTGATGTTTGCACTAAATCATATTGTTTGGTATAGTGATAAATGATAGACTGCAAGAATGGGTGGAAACAGACAATATTACAATTGATTGTCAAGCTGGATTTAAGAAAGGATGCTCAACAGTCGACCATGTTTTCCTTTCTACCTCTCATACAAAAACAGTTTTGTTACAATCGTAAATTTCATATTGCATTTATTAATTTCGAGAAAACGTTTGACACGATAAATTTGAAACCTTCACAGGCTAATTGTCTTGAAAAATGGCATTGAAGATAAATTGTTCAAATACATTAAAAGTATGTGCAATGATGCAAGGCTAGAGTTTCATGTGTTTTTGTGTTAACTGATTACATTTCCTGCACATCAGGGCTAAGACAAGGAGATGCGTGCAGCCCTGTTCCATTCTCTCTTCTCAATAACGAAGAAGTGGTAGAAGGTATTAGCAATGGAAGACATGGTACCAGATTTTCACCTGGTGCATTTGAATTGTGTATTCCATCGTTGGCTGATGAGGTCGTTTTGATGGCAGAAACAGTTAATGGTCTGCAGACACAATTGAATCAGCTCTGCATTCCGTTATGTCTCTGCAGCATAACGTTAACATGGTTGCAAATGATATCATAGTATTTCAGAAGGAAGGCTGTTTCAGAGTGAGAAAAAATGGTTATATAATGGTGATCTAGTGTATGCAGTTAATGTGTTTTAATTCCTAGGCATATTTTTTGTCTACACTCTTCAGCTTTACTGCTGCATGCAAAGAGAGTGGAAGTAGTACTAAAATGTTTTAATTTCTATTTTAGAAAGGTTATAAGTGCTCAGTGACAACCCTTTTAATTTATTCATGGAACTCTGTCGTCCTGACACACAACCAATTATTGTGCAGTATAGCTCTGAATTACAGGATCTAGACAATGCCGCTGTCTATTGTGAATCAGTCTTTTTTTTTTTTTTTTTTTTTTTGATTCATTAAATTTTTAGGAGTGAGCAGGCAGACTCAAATGACCCTATTTATGGTGAAACAAATCGATAGTCAATTTATATAATTTCTCTTGTTAAGTATTTTCGCTGCTAGCTCAAGATGATCTGGATGGACAGTGACTGGATTCCATGTAAAGCGTGATGGTATGTTGTATGACCTGGATGCAAGTGGTAATAAAATCTGGGTAGCAAATGTTTGCTTACGCTGAATTAAATATGGACTTGGCTTTTGTTTGGGCAAGTCAGAATATTAGAAGTGTTCCTACATCTACACATTGTTTCAAGCAAAGGCTTATTGACTGTCAGTGGCGAAGTTGGTGCAGATTTAACAGAACTTTTTGCAGTGACCACAGTTTAAAAGCATCTTTAATTTATATATTGATAAGCATCTAAAACATATTACGATTAGATTTAGACTCGGGATTTTTGAGTTTGCAGTACATCGCTGTCGCTACAGAACGTTTACGTCTAACGGTTTCATTTGTCCCTTATGTGCTGAAAGCCGAGAAAACGAGGTGTATTTTGTTCTCTGTTTCCAAGCTCTTAGCCGTACAAACAAATCGTTATTGGAGCTTAAATATTATAGATATCCATTACTGTTTAAACTGAATTTGTTCATGGCATCTACCATACCTGAAGACGTACGTAATCTCTCTTTGTTTTTTTTTTTTTGTTTTTGTTTTTTTTCCTTTTTTTTATTCTTCTTTTCATATAGAGGATTCAAAATGAGATGTGCTGTGCCTTAATGGAATGTACATGAATACATTTCATGATCATCGTTCGCTTTTATTTTGATTTTGTTATGTCTTCACTCAGTTACATGTTTATATTCCCCATTATGGTGGGCTGAGGCCTAATATAAGTGAAGTATTTTGAATCTTGAGTCTTATTGTACTTTGTATAC
The DNA here is from genome assembly GCA_016801955.1 of Conus betulinus. Lineage (NCBI taxonomy): Eukaryota > Metazoa > Mollusca > Gastropoda > Neogastropoda > Conidae > Conus > Conus betulinus. The sequence continues at coordinate 61,965 of JADBJO010010653.1, read as the reverse complement.
TTAGATAAAAGACACAGAGAACCAAAGAGGAAGATTTCTCTACGCTGTTCAGCAAGTAGCACTCACATACACACATTAGTAGATGATTGAGAGCAAACTATTATGTATATGTGTAACCTCTCTCTCTCTCTCTCTCTCTCTCTCTCTCTCTCTCTCTCTCTCTCTCAATGCAAGCAAAAGATGGTTCGAGTGTCGAACATCCACAGAATCACCATGCCCTTTATGTGGATACACTATTGAAGATGACGAGCACTTCTTGTTTGAATGCACTGCATACAGTGGTGTGCGTGCAAAATGTTTTTTTTTATCACTTTGGATGTTTGTGAAAGGCACGATGTTGCTTCTTTGTAATCGTCTGATGACGACTGTATACTCAAGTCAGTTGCTGAATCCAATACAGAAGCAATGAAAATCAGGTGAAAGCATTTATAATATTGCATTAAAAAAATTATCGATGCTCAAAAAATACCCCTAAAAGCATGTGGAGGTGTTCAATAATATGGTCATCACTTAGATGGGTTGATGGTCGAAGCAATCTGTAATATTACAGTTTCCTCGTTTGTATAAGTGCGTACGTGCGTGTGTGTGTGCGTGCGTGCGTTCGTGCATGTGTGTGTGTGTGTGTGTGTGTGTGTGTGTGTGTGTGTGTGTGTGTGTGTGTGTTGTTGTTGTTGCTGCTGTTGTTGTTGCTGTTGTCGTAATTGTTGATGTTGTTGTTGTTGTTGTTGTTGTTGTTGTTGATATGGTTGTTGTTGTCATCGCCGTTGTGGTTTTTGTGGTCGTTGTTGTTGTTCTTGTTGTGTGTTATTGTTGTTGCTGCTGCTGTTTAATTTTAAAAGGTACTCGTATATGAGATAATATCCGAAGATTCGCTTTTACTTTTTTCTCTCTATGTTTTGCTTGTTTTGAAGTGATTGATCATTGGGAATAATTGTGCAATATTGCTTGTAATGAACATAAGGAAGTGGGATGCGTTACCCTGTTATCCCCCTTGTTATAGGCCCTGTTGATAATGATGGCAATAAAACATCAAAGTGTCCAAGTGTCAACTCTCTCTCTCTCTCTCTCTCTCTCTTTGGGCGCCATGACCTGTTACTGAAAAGTTCAAGTGGCATGTTATGCGTCCCACCAATTCTTCCTACTGGACGAAGAAAAAGAAGCCACTCTACGTCGCCACTCTCAACCAGTTGCTTCATTCTGAGCCATGCCATCCACTCTGCTCGCTTGTGGAGCAACATGCCAACTCTTTGTTTTACCAGTCTACATTTTGCTTGTGATGAAGAGGGCTGTGTTGAAGAAAGCTGTGTAATAATAATAATAATAATAATGATAATAATAATAATAATAATAATAATAATAATAATAATAATAATAATAATAATAAATGAATAATCTGAGAAAACAAAGTCAACGTTTGTGACAGAAAAACTTGTTCTACTACTCCCTCGAGTTGAGCAGTTGGAAAGAAAGACTGGTGACCTTGAAAGCTGATTAAACGAACTAATTTTATTTTGCATGGAAGAAATAGGGACTAAAATAAGTCTAGTGAACAATCTGAGGACAACTTAAGTAATGTCTTTGTTGATAAGCTGGGCGGAAGCACTGGCATCGAATTTGACAGTGTCAGTCAATGGAATGACAGACCAGATTCCCTGATCATTGTAAGATGCACATTAAAAAAAAAAAGAAGAAGAAAAAAAAAAAAAAAAAAGCGCGCAAATTCTTAAAACAATTAGAAAACAGCAGGGCACCAACATCTTTATTGGAGAAGATTTCTCCTTCTGAGTGAGGGAGATAAGATACAAACTGTCACCCCATATGAAAAAAAAAGCTAGATACAATGGCAAGAGGGTCACCATGGTCTTAGACTACCTACTCATAGATGGTTAGAAGTACTTCTTTTAGAGAGGGGGGGCAGTTTGCATGAAGCCAGATAGGACGTTGGCTGCCCACTTCCTGGATGTACGTTCCCTCTGGTAACAGCAAGAGTGGGAACAAAAGTAACCCAACACCATTTGTGCTCTCACTTGTCAATGATGTCAGTGTGACGTGCTTGAACCCTGCAATGTTGATCAGAATGTTGATGCCATCGACTGACAGCGTGAGTAGGCACGTGCCACACACACTCTGTAAAACTGAAACGTTTCTCTTTATTGCTATGGAATGTATATGGGCTGCTATATATATATATATATATATATATATATATATATATATCAAGAATAGTACTAAAACGCCTAATAAAAATTTTTAAAGTGCTCAACCCCTTGGGGAGCAACATCTGTTAAAATAGTATGGTAAAATAGTATGGATGATTTTAAAACTTCCTTTTACCATACTATTTTAACAAATATATATATATATATATATATATATATATATATATATAGAGAGAGAGAGAGAGAGAGAGAGAGAGAGAGAGAGAGAGAGAATTATAAACAAAGCTTGCTCTTATGTCTTAGATTGTAGAAATAGGGGGGTGATAAGCCTTCATATCTGCAGTGGTAGATGATTATGCCTAACAGTATGTGCTTGAGTGGGTAATGGGGAATAATAATGCTTCTCAAAATGAACCTTCAGCAAGCTTATAGTCTCCGAAGCAGGAGACAAACTCCGATGGGGAGGAAGCTCACTAACATATAACTCCTGGTCAGATACCGGTATTTCGAAACTGATTGTTTCTCCTCAGTGACCGCGGAAAGTAGTAAATTTACTCCTCTGCCTTTCTGGTTTTAAGAAGAATGCTATACCAGAAAAAGGCTGGTGTGCAATACCGTGGTATGTTTGTTGAGTTTTCAAAAAAAAACAACCAAAGGTGCCACCTAAGAAGCAAAAGAAAATCATGAAAGAGCAAAACAAGCTACATTTTCTTGTGAAAAGTAGAAAATACAAAAAAGATAACCTCTTAAGACACAAGTGTTGAGGGCCAGTTCTTGGAATGAATCCGCAGGACTAAATTACAATAAACTAATAAATTCCAAGTATAAGTACCAAGCACCATTCCACCAACTTACAGAGCAGCTTGGTGTTGCAATGACTGCAAGAAATATTGAATTATAAACAAAGCTTGATCTTATGTCTTAGATTGTAGAAATAGGGCGGTGATAAGCCTTCATATCTGCAGTGGTAGATGATTCTGCCTAACTGACAGTATGTGCTTGAGGGGGTGAATGGGGAATAATAAATGCTTCTCAAAATGAACCTTCAGCAAGCTTATATTCTCCGAAGCAGGAGACAAACTCCAATGGGGAGAAACTCACTAACATATAACTCCTGGTCAGATACCGGTATTTCGAAACCTGATTGTTTCTCCTCAGTGACCGCGGAAAGTGGTAATTGACTCCTCTGCCTTTCCGGTTTTAAGAAGAATGTTATACCAGAAAAAGGCTGGTGTGCAATACCGTGGTATGTTTGTTGAGTTTAAAAAAAAACAGCCTTTTTCTGGCATAGCATTCTTCTTAAAACCGGAAAGGCAGAGGAGTCAAATATATGTGACAGCATGTTTTTGTTTGTTTGTTTTGTTTGTTTGTTTTTTTAAAAAAAAAGTTCACCTGACATTTGCAGGCAAAAAGAAGATTTTGTTACATACAAACCTTTGTTGGATGAGAAGTGCGCTGATGTATACATCTATACTTTGTACAGTGAAGAAACTGACTCCAAAAATTATCCTGCAATTGATTAAATTGATGTCCCCCTGTATGGTACTCTTAAAAATTTTTTATGATTGTATAAGGCAAAGTGTGGAGTTCATTGAAACACATTTAACAGTAATGCAAGTTCTTGTAAGTGGTTTGATTTAGAATGTAAATTTACTGGAATAATCACTACACGATTGTTGCAGACATTTTGTCATTCAGTAAGATTTGAAAAGAAAAATAGTAATTTGAGGGTTGACTGCCTGAACCCAGTATATCTCTTCTATATATGTATATGAGATACCGGGTTCTGGCAGTCAACACTCGAATTGCAAGACGTAAATATCAAACTTTACTAAAGAGAGGAAGAGGAAAAGTATCAACAAAGCTTTGTTAGATAAACTTGTAACGACAGTGAAAAACGAACACGAACCTTGGGACGTTGTTCAGGGGTCAGTATTGGGCCCAGTGTTGTTTACATTGTACTCACAGCCCTTGTCGGATGTTATCTCGGACCATGATTGTGATTTTCACAAGTATGCTGATGACACAGAGCTTTCTAAGAGTGGCGCACCTGATGAGTTTTGTTTCTGTTCAATCTGGGGTGTCTCGGTGTATCAGCAGTGTGCAGGAATGGATGACAAGTAATAAGCTTAAATTAAATTGTGTGAAAAGACTGAAGTCATGCCCGTTGGAACCTCCTCCTGCCTCAAACTCGTTGAGTCAGAGTCAATGGTTGTTGATGGCACTGAATTGCCTTTCAATCACTCTGTTAAATACCTTGGTGTTACCATTGATCAGTCTGACTATGCAGAATCAAATCTGTAGTCTGTCGCTCATCATCTTTTTTAGAGCTGAGACGTATTGCTTCCATCCGACGCTTTATATCCAGGGAAGTAGCTGTCAGGCTAGTCTGTGCCATGGTGATGTCAAGACTGGACTACTGCAACTCTGTTTATGCCGGGCTTCCCGCAGAACAGATTGCTCGGCTGCAGAGAGTCCAAAATAGCGCTGCACGACTTGTTTTGAAGAGGAGGAGGTAGAAGCACATCACTCCCATGCTGATGGAACTGCACTGGCTTCCCATACAGTATCGGTGGCAATTTAAACTGGCAGTTCTTGCTTTCCGCCACTTCAATGAATCTCTTCCTCACTATCTCTCTTCTTCTCTCTGCACTTACCAAAGCTCTCGTACCCTTCGCTCTTCTTCAAAAAAACTTTTGAAAATCCCTAAGCGTTCTCTGAAATCTGTTGGCGAAAGAGCCTTCAGTTTTAGAGCACCTTCTATTTGGAACTCCCCCTGAAGACCTTCGTAATCAGCCTACTCTTTCTTCTTTTAAATCTGAGCTCAAAACTTATCTCTTCAAAAAAGCGTATTCTCTTCTGTAGATGACTAGGTCTCTCCTAAATTCCTCCACAACTAGTCCAGTGAGGCAGTTTATGCATGTAGGTGCGTTTGCCATTGTGTATTTTTTTTTTTGCTGTGTGCATGAATATTGTATGAATAAGTGCAAATGGTGGATGTAAGCGCATTGAGTTGTATAACAAGAAATGCGCTATATAAGTATTATACATTATAAAAAAAAAAAAAAAAAACTGTAAAGGCAGCTGATCCCAATGGCTTATCGTCGAGCTCCATAAGATCAAAACATCAAGGTTACTTTTTATCTGATATTATTTATTAAGCTATTAAACAATGGTGTATTCCCTGAGTACTGGTGTAAGTACATATTCAACCTATTTTTGAGAAGGGCCAATAATCGATAAAAAATGTAGAAGAATTTCCTTGTGTGATGTTAGCACTAAATCACATTGTTTGGTATAGTGATAAATGTTAGACAGCAAGAATGGGTGGCGAAACACAATATATCAAGTGATTGTCAAGCTGGGCTTAAGAAAGGATGCTCAACAGTCAACCATGCATTCCTTCTACCTCTCATGCAACTTTTTTTGGTCATAAATTTCAAGTTGCATTTATTAATTTCGAGAAAGCTTTTGACACGATAATTCCAAACCTTCACTGGCTAATTGTCTTGAAAAATGGTATTGCAGGTAGATTGTTCAATACATTAATAGTATGTGCATTGACGCAATGCTAGAGTTTCATGTGTTTTTGTGTGTTTACTAATTACATTTCCTGCACATCAGGGCTAAAACAAGGAGACGCATGCAGCCCTGTTCCATTCTCTCTTCTCATTAACAAACAAAGTGGTAAAAGTTATTAGCAATGGAGGGCATGATGCTAGATTTCCATCTGATGCATTTGAGTTGTGTATGCTACCATTGAATGATGAGGTCGTTTTGATGGCAGAAACAGTTAATGGTCTGCAGACACAATCGAATCGCCTCTATATGTCGTTACATCTCTTTAACATAAAGTTCGCATGATCGCAAACAATATCATAGTATTTCGGAATGATGGCTATTTCAGTGTGAGAAAAAGAAATCATTATATAATGGTAATGTAATGCATGCAGTTAAAATCTTAGGGATATTTTTCTCTAAACTCTGGAGCTTTACTGCTGCATGCAAAGACAGTGCACATAGTATTAAAGTGTTTTAATTCATATTTCAAACAGGATATACATCGTCAATAACAAGCCCTTTGATTTATTCATGAGCTATTTTATCCTCAAACACAGCCAATGAACAGTATAGCCCTGAATTATGGGGTCTAGACATTGTTGCTGTTATTTTTATTTTATTTATTTATTTTTTTTTTGTTTTGAAACAGTCTATTTATTTGATTTGATTAAATTTTTAGGACTACATAGGCAGACTCAAATGATTCTATTTACAGTGAAACAACTCGATATCAAATAGATAAAAGTTCTGTTAAGTGTTTTCGCTACTGGCTTAAGATGATCCAGACATGTGACAGACAGATTCAACAGAACGTTTTGCAGTGACCACAGTTTAAAAGCATCTTTAAATTTAAATGTTGATACGCATCTAAAACATATTACGACTAGATTTAGACTCGGGATTTCTGAGTTTGCATTACATCGTTGTCGCTACAGAATGTTTACGTCTAACGGTTTCATTTGGCCCCTATGAGCTGAAAGCTGAGAAAACGAGGCGCATTTTGTTTTCAGTTTCCTAGCTCTTAGACGTACAAGTAAATCGTTATTAAAGCTTAAATATTATGAACATCCTTTACTGTTTAAACTGAATTTGTTCATGGCATCTACCATACCTGAAGACGTACATAATCTCTCTTTGTCTTTTCTTTTCTTTCTTTTTTTTTTGTGTAGATGATTTAAAATGAGAGGTGCGTGACATAATGACATGTACATGAATACATTTTATATCATCGTTACCTTTTTATTCTGTTTTGTCTTCACTCAGTTACATGTTCCCTTTCCCCATCATGGTGAGCTGAGGCCTAATATGAATTATAAATACAGTATTTTGAATCGTGAGGCTTGCCTCTCTCTCTCTCTCTCTCTCTCTCTCTCTCTCTCTCTCTCTCTCTCTCTCTTGCCTCCTGGTGTGAGCATGTGTCCTTCATTTAACGTCTATCCACTATTCGTGATATTGTGTGTGTGTGTGTGTGTGGTGTGTGTGGGGGGTGGGGGGGGGGGGGGGGGGGGGGGGGGCGTGCGTGCGTGCGTGCGTGCGTGCGTGCGTGCGTGCGTGTGTGTGTGTGTGTGTGTGTGTGTGTGTGTGTGTGCGTCTAAAAGAGAACCATAAGTGAAAATGTGTAGATAGGAATCATATTTCTATATCTATCAAGTCTTTGACATAGGATGATAGTAATAGACGATTATCTCCATAAGCTTAGATGATTTTGGCCTGCTCTGACAATCAAAAGGACATAAGCAACATGGAACAGTGGCAATACCATCAAGTGACAGTGTCACCATCTGAGGAAAGGGGGAAGGGGGAAAGGAGGGGTGAGTTATATGTGATACGTATGATGGTGTGCTCCCACTCGGTTCTGTTTCACACTTACGGACATGCAGAGTCAACGAGCAAATTTATTAAAAAAATAAAATAAAATAAAAAAAACCCTATGGTTTATTGAAATAAAGAATAGAAAAAATGAAATAACATTCTAGAGTTGATATTTGGAGTGAATGATATGAATGATGACGATGAAGTGGATAAACTACAATAGCAAGAACAATAATCAACAATCCGTTCAATCACTCAATCACTCACACATTCACAGACCACTTTCAAGATTATAAGACAAAACTCTGATGCATGTATACATCCGTGTGTCTGCCTGTATTAGCAACAAGAATCCTTTCTTCAGTCTGTAAGATCACAACGTCCTGCACGTTCCTTGGCCGTCTCCTGGTGAACAGTTGATAGTCGAACTGCAACGACGATGTGACCTTACGCACGGAACAGTTCCTAGATGACGACTTCTAGCACGAGCGGCGTCAGGTTCACGGGAGTAGGTGTCCTTACGTACGTAACAGTTAGTTAAGGCTATCTTGCTGCACACACGGCGAAAGATCCACGGATGAAATGTCCTTACGTATGTAACAGTCCCCAAATATTATCTTGCTACACACACGGTGGCAAAACCACAGGATAGAGTGTCTTTCAGCACACGACGTGACTTCTTGCTGTCCTTGTGTACTGAACGTTCAACTTATACACATCGCATAGAATAGCCTGCAGTACATCTCTTCACGTCCACAAGTCCCTGACGTTGAATATAATGAAAATAAATAATATAGTTCACCTCCACACGTTGAAATGTTAATACGATTAGACTTGCTGAATATTGATACGTTGACAATGACGAACGATGGCAGAAGAGTGAAGGCGACGACTGATTGATGACTAAGGTTAACCATGATGGCGTAACAAGGTGCAGACAGTGATGAACAGGCGTAAACACGAGTAAAGTAGTAGAAAATCTAAAGGAAGAGAAAGAAAAGAAAAGAAAACCTGCAACATAAAATAAAGACTAATAACTACCTGCTCGATACATCACAATTAAACACGCTCATCATCAACATACACGCATTTACAATGGGACTACATAACTAGTATGGTCGTCATGCATACTCCATTCTCCTGCAACAAAAGAAATTTAGTTAACAAGGTCAAACAGACAGATCGGTTCAGCTCTGGCATCGCCTACCTCAATCCACAATATATGCTGCACAAACAATGAATACAACACATTGCATTGACCACCGACCTCTAAACACCAGAGTACCAAAGCAGCTATTAGTGTTTTAAAAGCCTAATTCTAACCTCAACAGGTTGGTATCAAGAGCGACTCATTGCTCCACAACGACTCTGGCCCAAAGACAGTTACTCTCCTCTATCATAGAGCTAGGCAACAATTGGACAAAAACCCAGTAAGATTTGTACTGTACTCGGCTATTGGTTCGAGTCAACCACAGATCTACGGGACGTAGGAACTTGCTAATAGTGACGACGTTCAAATGCTTTGCATCATAAAGCAGCCATGATAAACTTGTGATCTTTACGTCACACGCAACAAACATTCATTTTAAATAGAACACGGCAGTCCGTTCTTATTCTATTTCCTCCTCGCACTGTGGTACAAAAGAAAAAAAAATAACCTACATAGCCACGATCACTCAGAAAAAAAAATGTGTGAGCCTTCAAAATAAAACGCATGCACGTTTGCCTCAGTTATATGAAACATTACAAAGAAATATTGATGATGATGATGATGATGGTGATGATGATGATGATGATGATGGCGTGTGGCAGGACACTCTGACGAGGATACAGACGGAGAGGACACAGCTGCAGGGCTCCATCAAGGCCTCCCAGCAGAGTATTAGACGCGACAACAACCGCTTCAGTAACGACGACCAGATCAATGCCGTGTGAACACCCCGACCACCATCGCCCTGAAGCCTCCGCGTTGTGAACACCCCGACCACCATCGCCCTGAAGCCTCGCGCCCATTAACCAATTTACCCCCTCCCCCCCCCCCCCCCCCCCCACCACACACACCACCCACATCCACACACCTCACAACCACCCCTACTTAAGTCATCATCACCACTGTCAACGTCATGGGCACGACTTCAATGTCACCAAGGTGACGTCACTTGAGTCAACTGACGTCACTGAATAGAATGTGTCATTGATCAAAAAGTGACTGCAGTGAGAAGGATGCGGCATTATGACGTACCAAGCAAACATTTTTGTGTTGTGTGTTAGTGTAGTGATGGGTGGTGGGGTGAATGATTGATGACTATAGATGTGCACATTAATACTTTTGTGGCGTGCTCACTCAAGGAGGAAGATCGTTAGGGTACCTGATTCTAATTTCCCTCGTGATAAACAGACGTTTTAGTGACAGAAATGGGACACGTGATTAGTTGACAGTTGACAGTTAAGGCCTCCCCCCCCCCCCCCCCCCCACACACACACACACACATGCATGTAAAGTCAAGGAATATTGCAGATTTAATTTCTTGCTTTGGATACACTGCATCTTGTTTTTAAACAATACTTTGTGTTATTGCTCTTTTATTACCATCACTTGTTCGTACCGTATGTCAGTATAATCGAAATCCGTGTAGTGAAATTTTACAGTACGTCAGGTGATATAGAATCAATATACACGATAGTCGCAAACAGTAGCCTTGAGCATGATACATCAAGTGTTCAAACAGTCCCATCATGGTTAAAAAAAATGTTTTTCTGAAGTACATAATGGTGCATGCCATTGGGAATGACCCCTCCCTCCACCCCCACCCCCCTACCCATTTCCTCCTCCCCCTATAATCTGGAACTTTGCGTCGTGGCCCTTTTGGAAATTGTGAATCTCACCTTTGTGCCATTCAATACATGTTGTTAAAAATGATTTTGACTTGCAAAACTGTCTTTTGATGTCATGTGCCATAAGCAATCTGGGGTGGAAAACGAAAACTCCATAGTGTGAGTCACGCAATCGTTCAGGCTGCGCTAATCGTACCTTTTCCTTCCTCTTCCATACGCGTTAATTTCCCTACTTACTTTCCCTACCTAAGCATATATTTTCAATACTTTTTCTATGATCATTATTTTGCTGTCTTAAGTAGAAATCAATGTGAAAGAAAGATAGAGAAAATAGTTTTTTAAGCACATATAGAGAAGAGAATGGGAAGAAAGAGGTAAAGGTATGTAAGTATAGGAAATGGTAAAAGGCAGTTTCTTCACCTCTGTTACCTTCATTTCCCTGTTTTCCCCCCACTATGAACGCTGTTGTCACAGGACGCGACCTATCAGCTCCTTGCAACGAGTATTGTTCAAAACTTTCGTTTGCAGTGAAGTAACATTCTACGTCTCTAGCTAAATGGAAAATCGATCCCACGAATATCAGGCCTATACCTTCCTCGTTTCAGTCGACGCTCTAATACAGCGAGTTACGTTGTTTAAAACAAAAATGTCATTTCTGCTACCATGTGATTTATGTATAAACTGGAAACAAACGACCAGAATTTGTTAGTCTCTCACGGTTGTATGTCAGTACAATTTAGACAATACAGCGAAAGCTTGCAGCGTGTGGTTATGTTGTGTAACGATAGGTTTCAGAGAACATAATTCAAAATCTATTCTGGCTGGTTAGAAGTTAGCATTTAGGGCAAAGAGTGATGATCTGTTTTTTTTTTTTTTTTTTTTTTTTTTTGTTTTGTTTTTTTTTCGCTCCCAGGAAATGTTGAGCATACATGAATACTTGTATTGCATTGTCAAATTAATGATAATGTTCACAGGTCAAGAGACACAACATAAAACAAGTCGAAACGTTTAGTGAGAAGTTGATTACGTTTCTTTCTGTGATGGCCCAGTGATGGTTAGCATGGATCTAAAGATTCAGAGAAGACATAATCTACACTGGAAAATGTTATTTCATCACGGGCAAGTAGATGATACCTTTCTTTCAGGATGTTTACTTTGTTGTCGCTGGCTGTTCACGCTCCTCTTCATGCAGGCAGGACGGAGAAGAGGATTGAACTGAGAAGGTCTGCTGTCCTAACAAAATGGCCATGAGGAAGATTGACTTTCGAGGGGCTTATGCCATCCCGACGCCTCAGCGTTGTCGCTGACACACTTACCACGTCCCCCTTCAGGGGAAGACAACGACACACTGCCACGTCTTTTGCACTGACAGTCGACGTTCCTGAAACTCCCAGTGGAAAATGAGGCCGGCCTTTCTTGACACTTGCGCATATGCAAATGCTTGTGACAGAGACTTTCTGCCAAACTCGTTGACTTTGTGGACATGCTAATTTATTTCCCCTTCAACGTGTTGCCTGTGCAAAAGAATCTAATTTTCTGTCGTTTGAGTTGTATAGCAACGCTCTGTAATGAGAGTTCATTTCCATACAATAAAATAGGTCCATCAAGAATTGTTGGGGCTTGGTGTTTTTTTTTTTTTTTTTTTTTTTTTTTCACATAAAGATGTAAATAAACGGATCGTTGTTGGACCAGACCCTGTAGTTCTCTCAACCACTGTCGTGTGCATGGGCAAGAAAGGACGCGAGGCTTGAAAACGCATGTGCTCTTTCCGTACAAATAAATCAAATTACAAAATCACAGTAAAGAGAGCCATGCACCATACAACGCGTTCCTATAGCTCTTAAGTCTGCATATGATGTATTTTGCTCTATAATTAGAAAATTAAACTAGACCTGCGAGCCTATTGTGGAGGAAGGAGAAGTCATGTTTGTTTCAGGGGTGGGGGATCATACGGAAAAACCTCTCAGCATTAGTAGACCACTGGCTACGTGATATCATTGCTTCTCTTAACAGTTACATCCAAGACATCACTCACCTGTTAAACACTGTCCAAGAGTAGAATTTAAAATATGGACCCTTTCGCAACCTGATTTTGGTAACAAAAGACGTTGTGGGAATTATTTCAAGATACCCCAGAATGAGCTACAAAATGCAGTTGAATGATATCTTAATCTAAAAGCTGATCCCAGCATACCTCCCACTGATACACTTCTAGAAATTATGGATAATGTTTTGGGAAAGAACTTCTTCATCTTTGAAAACCATATATATCATCAAATTTCAGGAACAGCCATGGGGACTCTCATGGCTCCCTCTGTGGCCAATCTGTTTATGGGGAGGTTTGAAACAAAACTTCTTTCTAACAGCCCCATTCCTGCTGTTCAGCACTTCTGGAAAAGATTATAGACGACACACTGCTACTCTGGACAGGGACTCAGACTGACCTACAAATACTCCTGGCGTATATCAATACAGTTCATCCCACCCATTACATTCACTCACAATACCTCTGTTGACCAACTTCCTTTCCTTGACGTATTATTATACTTAGAGAATGGCTTGTATCACACTGTCACTTTTGCACACACGCATTCATGACAGCATTTACTCCATACGCACACGCAGTCCCTCCAATCCCTCCAATCAACACCAAAAGGCGCACTACCAAATGTGTTTTTCTTCTCTCCCTCTCCTTCGGAGAAAACACTTTACTAAATGAATCGAACAATTAATTACAGATTCTACACATGTATCTCTCTTTCTCTTCACACTGGAGATAATAAATCGGGTTACAAATTGAAATCAATAAATTCTTACAAGTTTCTTCCTTCTTGCCAAAGAAAAAATATTCACAACCTACTAGACTATAAAGTCATGGCCTTCACATAACATTGGCCCAAGATCCAGACCAGGATAACAGTATATTCCTGCGTAATTATGATGCCATACCTGCATCAGAGACAAGACTCGCCCCATTCTGTCGTGATGCCCTGTCTACATCAGAAAACGTTCTGTTCCCTTGAACCTTCCTGTCACTGGGGAACCAGTGTGATCCAACTCCTCTACCCGGGGTCTTCAATTGTTGGGGCTGAACTATCGGTGCGTTCCCCACACCATGGCGATTGTTAACCACCCGTGTCAGAGGGGGGATAGCTGTTGGGGTGAAGGGTAAAGGGTGAAGGGCTGAAACACGAATATGGTTCGTGTAAGTAACCTTCTTCCCAATTCAACATATGAATTCTTTCTTTCTCTTTCCTTTAGATTTTCCCCTGTAGCTTTTCCCAACTATCTATGGCTCACCTGGTAATGACTGGTCAGCGGTGAGGACCCTTGACCAACTTCCTGACAGGTTCGAGTCTCTAGGCCATCTGCTGGGCTCAAACAAATTCTTTCCTCCCTCCTCCTCTAGTGAGTGCATACTCAGTGTTCAAAAGGCATGACCAGCACTTTACCAGCCCTTATTAAACTAACTGTCAGTGGTCACTTTCACCCATTGACCACCCTTGTCTATCTGACTGAACAATCCTCACAATTATTGGGGACGCCCGCTACACAGTCAAGCCACATGAATATTCTTCCTTTTTAGTTGTGGCATGAGGGAAATGATTCATATCACTAGACTGCATGTGATGGAGCGTCACATGCCTTGATGTGAGGCTACGTCACATATACAGCCCTATCCTAACAGATCTGTGCACTAAACCCACTGATGCACATGCTTATTTACACTACAAGTCTAGCCACCACCACAACCACTGCAAAAGGAATTTACCCTACAGCCAGTTTTTGAGAATCAGACGTATATGCTCCAAGCCAGAAGATTTCATTACCCACTCCGAGCAGATGTTCACATTTCTCAGACTAAGAGGCCACAAACCACAAACCCCAAACTCTATGTACTGTTCTTGAAAAGGCAAAACAGACACCCCCAGACATGATGCTCTTACATACAAACCTAAGCTGTCCAACCCTAGAACACCCGTTATTGTCACTCATAACCCTAGCAGTTCCCCCTCTCCATCAAGGGTTTTAAAGAATTTAAAGACAATTTTCACCAGTGACAAAACTTAAACAGGCCATACCTCAACCACCAATCCT
>JADBJO010010653.1:27500-45000 GCA_016801955.1 Conus betulinus | reverse complement strand
AACAAAAGTGTTTGAAAAGTCCATACATTATTGATAACAACTGTAGTTTTTGTAACAGAGAGAAATATTAATTCAAGGTCTGGCCATAGGAATACGAGTTCACATGTACTCTTTGGGAGTAGTAGTTTGAAAGAATTCCGAACATTAAATGTTCATACAGCGAGCGACTGTCCATGAGTGTGGGGAAGTTATTCTATTTGGCACTGACGGGAAACGAAAAGCCGATGCAAAGTTAGATCTGATAATTCTAAATATTCTATCTTTCAAAATGTCAACTTTACAAAACAAAACCAAACCTATTTGAAGGATTTGGGCTACAAATATGAAATAGGGAAATGTAAGTCCTTGATGGAGATTAATTACGCAAGCTACCAAATAAAACGGTCTCCATTTATTAAACCACTGGGGGTTAATGTTCATTTACACACAGTATTTTTATTTCTTATCTATTTACACGTCGTACGCGATCTTGGAACCTGTGGGATAATAAGATTCAACTTGCTGTCTTCAAATGTCATGACTTGATGGGCTAAAGATGATAAGGTACGTAACGAGTTTTGTAACTTTGTATACTTGTGTACACTGTTCGTGTTATGCGTGCCTATTAAAACAATGTCTACTTTGAGCCCCAGATCCTGTTTATGACTACGTTTTTGACCAAAAGTATCTGCAAGAAATTTTATGAGCACCCCCATTCTATTCCACATTTCGGAATTCGTATCCTCCCCCAGTTCAACAATGCAGGCTTCTGATTCGACCGTGAGTGATTCGACCAATTTTTCCTGACGAATCAACATGGGTTCTCCTCATCGCTGATATCGCTTTGATCTGGCTCATATCGCAAAAGACTCCAGCAACTCGGGCCTACAAGAGTTTTTCGGGATCGACTTTGTAATAGTTTTTCAGCCTTCCGAAGAATATTTACCGATGGCACCAAATCTGAAAAGGAGGCTCTTTTTGTTTGCGCTTTGTGCAACACATTCTCAGAGATGTTCTAGACACATTCCCACTGACATTTCCATCTGCACTGCTGAGCTGATAGCATTAACTTTGGCTCTTACAATGGTTTCTAAACAAAGACCCTCTCATTTTGTCTAACTCCTATTTTGTTTTTTTTGGTGGCCATTGCTGTCCGGAAACTCAAGTCCCTTTACTGAAATTGTTTCCAGCAGTAAAAACTTCTTTCAAACCGGATTGCTCTTGCTTAGCTCCCCTCTCGTGTCGGTATCTGAGGCAGCTGCACTTTCAGTTCAATTTAGCAGACGACCTGTACATTTAAAAAGAATGTCGATGAAAACAAGTGGTAGATCAACTTTCAAGAATGCCACAGTTAAAAAACAGATTCTCAATGCCTCACACTGACCTTAATCCCGAAGCTCCGGCTTATGTCAAGAACCTGTGGCAAAGGGGAATGTAACTTGCAAAGGGATAACAAACTTTTCTTTTCAAACGCGTCCAAACCTATGCAACATGCTATTCAAAAGTGCTGGAAATAACATGATGTCAGACATGAACACTTTATAGCAAACTCTGAAAAATCTTAATTCAGAGTTATTCTATCTGATGTGGTTTCCAGTTTATAAAAGCGATCAACATTTTTTTGTTTGAACAAGGTTGTGGGGATGATAGATTTTAACGATATTTTGGCGCGTTTATAGAATTTTTTTCTTCAATGAAGTGTATGTGTTTCTCAAGACCTATTTGGAGAGGCGATATCAACGAGATGACTGCCATGAAATGGGGTCTTACATGGTCAGCTCTGGTATGCAGTACATTATCATCACACATGCACACACACACACACACACACACACACACACACACACACACACACACACATGACACACACGCGCGCGCGCACGCATGCACACTAGCACGCACGCCACGCGCACGTCAGCGAGCATGCACTCACGCGTATACGCACATACGTGTAAGTATACATATCCGTAATGCACAGAATCAGTATTTAAACACACTGTTGGTCTGTAAGAACGTGATATATAGCTAGCTTCCAGCCATGTCAGCATTTTAGCTTCCTCGGATTTGCTTCTTCTTTCTGCCCATGTATTATACGTATACATAAAAGGATTGATAGCAGAGTTTAAAGAAGAAGAACCAATATTGCCAGGGCGACATTGACTTCTCCAGGGATTGGTACATCAGTCAATGACAACATCCCGCACATTCCAATGGGGAACCAACACATGAAGTCTGTAACAGCAATATTGATCAGCCGCCGGGCAATAGTTAGATCCTGTGACACTTTCGTGGAGTTCGTTTTCAATGAATTACGCTTTACTGACCAGAAGATAAGGAATTGACCTGAAGAGATTAGCAAGAATAAGGTGAAATTAAATATGATCAAGACACTAACAGAATACAATTTTCCTTTGAATTC
The DNA here is from genome assembly GCA_016801955.1 of Conus betulinus. Taxonomy (NCBI): domain Eukaryota; kingdom Metazoa; phylum Mollusca; class Gastropoda; order Neogastropoda; family Conidae; genus Conus; species Conus betulinus. The sequence continues at coordinate 42,602 of JADBJO010010653.1, read as the reverse complement.
CTGTCTTGTAACAGGCAGTGGAATGCAGATACCTGACTGACCGTAAAACTCCCCAGTGTCTTGTCATTGGCAGTAAAGGGAACACAGCTAATAGCCAACCAACCAACCAAGTCAAGACACAAGCTACAAGTGATGATGTTTTCTCAAATCGCAGAGTGCTGAATGGAAAGTGAAGAACAATGAAGCGATCCAGCGTGATGAGCCAGATCATCAGAGCGGACACCTCACTTGACAGAGAGAGAAAAAGCCGGCTACATGACACGTCACACTGTTCTTCCATGTGTCGTCACAGTGGAGGTATTTACCTCTGAGCCTGTCATCAGCAGCTCCAATAATGGCAATGTACACTCCCATCAGGAAATCGGCTGCGGTTAGTGCGATGACAAAGACGCTGAAGCCATTTGAGGATCTTCTTTTCATTACAGGCAAACGTGCACAGAAGGAGAATAAGTTTGCCAGACAGAGATAGACAAGCAATCATCCATAAAAACGCACGGTACGTCCACGACAGGAGTAAATCTTCACACGAGGATATCTCGTCTTTAGGGGCGCAGCACGAACCGCTATAAAAGTCAGGAGACAAAAAGTCATCACAACAGAGTTTATAATTTCCCGTGTATATGACAACTAAATGCCGAATATGTGTGAAAATATCAGCTGGAAAAGTTTTAACGGGACTGCCGTCCATGTATAGTTCAGTCAGGAGAGGTAAAGACTGAAAACTGCTGAGAAAAAATGCTAACGGAAGTGAAAGTCAGGTTCAGTTTCCGTATTTGAGGAAAGGATGAGAAGACTTGAGCGTCAAACGAGGTGAGTGGGGTATGTGACAGGTCTATGGTTGTCAGTCCGTTTTGCTGGACAGCAGAAGACCTGATCCTAACCAGAGAAGTGAGAGGATTCCTAGATAGCGTCAATGTTTCCCAGATTTTCCCAAACCAAGAAAAGATGCTAAGCTGACTTGCTTCAGCTGGTTACTGTTAAGGTCTAACACTTTTAGATTTAACAATGTCATGTTAGACACGTGATTTATTGAACAGTGTGCAAAGTTGACATGAATAAGGTATCTGTTGTGGCAGATATCAGAGGGCGTCATGCCAGACCCTGTTGCATCCAGGTAACGGAGCTGAGGGAATTGCATTGGATGAAATGCCTTATCACATTTCAGTGCGTGGCCTTGACATTGACAATTTAAAGGACATGTCACATCGCACAGTAATTCATCATCATGCATTAGGCAGTGAGACCAGCCATCACATAAATGATCACTATGCAAACAAATTCTAGAACTTCTGCATCGAAAAAATCCTGGACATTTCAGTCCTCGCATCTCTCTTCATCCTGGTGGTCAATACAGTCGTACATTCCATTGCACCGTGTATAAACAGGCAGACAGTCATTGAAGTGTCCAGGACAACGATAATGGGTGTCAGGACAGGACTGGTTGGAAGTCATTGGAGTTGCAGTGAACAGACCCTTGGTGTCAAAATCGATTAGAGCAGGGGATGGGAAATATGGCTGAGGTCTGTACAATGTCCTCACATCACGACAGTTCTTTTTCATCAGATTCATCCCAACAGTTAAACAGCAGGTCACATACGCTGTCAAAAGATAAGCACTGACCATTGGAACACGTGAATTTGTTTACACAAGGTAAATGATAACAGAATGATTCATCGCTCTTATCCTGGCACTCGTTCACACAAAGTTACAGACCAGATTGATTGATAACGTGAGGTGGTTATCACTGCATTTGAACGAGAGAATTGTATTGACATCGTGATTTAATGAGTCAGAGCTGGGTGATCCATAAGCAAAACTGCAATTTATTTCAGCTTGACAACCATCTTTATAGGCATCAGAGGCACAGAGGAAAAATGTGTGTGTGATATCACCACCATGGCAAGTAACCATAAATTGTTGCTTTGCTGACGTGCCAGTGATGGAAATCATATTTGAATGATAAGAGTTCAGAGCATGTGCACTTTTAACGAACGTACACATCGCACCAACATTATACAAGTAAGAAGTACACGACCACCATGCTTCGAAGAAAGCTTCTCTGTGTGACCATTTCAAAGTCAGACATATCTTTATTGGAGTATGCCTTATGTTTCGAAACGTGTCTAAAGTATGATAGATAACAGTTTTGTCTTCACTTAAAATAATATGCCCATACATAGATTGCAATGGCGTGTTTCAAAATGAATAAACCAACCACATAGCAAACGTGATGTGTGGCTAGTGGTTTTTAAAACTGGAAGCACCAGACTCCAGTCAGTCATGCAAGCTGCAAATGTCAACTTAGCTCCCAGTGAAACGCAGTGCTTGCTAGCTATTTTTAGAGCGTCTTGTTTACAATTTTATATTGAAGATACGTTAATTGTATTTGCAAAAGTTAAACGGCCTGTGCATGATCCCCCCAAAGTGCTAAAGTTAAGGTTCTGAATCAGCGAATCTGTATTTTCGGAACATTTTTCAGGACACACACACACACACACACACACACACACACACCCCCTTGGTCCAGTATATGTTAAAGTTGTAGATGAAGCCTGGAGTCGAGTAAAAACACCTGTTTGCAGGTGAATTTAGTGGGGCTGCCAGGAGCCTCACACACACACACACACACACACACACACACACACACACACACCTGGAATACAACATTACCATGGAGTAGCAAAGAAACTGTAGCCAACTGTTAATAGAGATATGAATTAATACCACCAGCCATGGTTTGATGGTCAGTGACATGGATTTCCTGGTGTTGGGTCGTGGTTTCGATTACCATTGAAGCCATTTTTTTAATGTGGGATTTTTCTGACCTGATCAGCTCCTTCTCAGAGTGGAGTTTGCTCTGGGATCAGCTGGTAACACTAATACCACACAGTGGAGTTTGCTCTGTGATCAGTTGGTAACTACTGATACCACACATTGGAGTTTGCTCTGCGATCAGCTGGTAACACTGATACCACACATTGGAGTTTGCTCTGGGATCAGCTGGTAACACTGATACCACACATTGGAGTTTGCTCTGGGATCAGCTGGTAACACTGATACCACACAGTGGAGTTTGCTCTGGGATCAGCTGGTAACCCTGATACCACACAGTGGAGTTTCTTCCACTTATCAAGAGCTCTGTGGGCTTCCTTTGCCCTGCTGTCATTGACCTCAGTTTGGAGCTGTCCCACGTCTGTGCTTTGGTAGAGTTCGTGTTGAGGTCACTGGTACTAGAAAAAGCTCATGAAGTCAATCGATGCACGGACATGGTGGCGCCCCCTAGATGTGTGATAATGAAATCAAATGGAGACTGTTGTTGGATGGATGTAAGGGGGGGCCTTCATGCTGGCTCCATAACTAAGAAACTACTGTCATCAGCAGTGAGCTCCGCGAGTGGAATTCTGCGTATGTTTGGTCAGAGCAGGCCCCACTGAACCCCACTGAAATGACACGGTAACAGTGTGGTATCTCAACCGGTGGGTTGTCTTACGACCACTTGACATTCCTGCCTGTGAGCTGCTGATGCCGTGCCTTGGGCGGAGAAGTCAGGCTGTGAGTGTGGAGGGAGAGTGACAATGAAACAACCGCATGTAGATGGGGGAAACTGAACTTAACTATAAACATAGAAGCTGCACTAGGCGCTGACTCGTAGCACACCACACAAGAGGGATTAACATTGAAGACATTGATACTGTGCAGATGGGGAAGGTAAGGAAGATTAAAAGAGACCGTTTACAGTTCTTTTAGCTTCTGGGGCTGTGAGACTTTGACCACGATCCCTATAAGAGGCAAATAAGAGAGAGAGCTAGAGAGAGAGAGAGAGAAGAGAGAGAGAGAGAGAGACCGAGAGAGAGAGGTGCAGAGCTGTGTGTGTGTGTGTGTGTGTGTGTGTGTGTGTGAGAGAGAGAGAGAGAGAGAGAGAGAGAGAGAGAGAGAGAGAGAGAGAGAGAGAGAGAGATGGAGAGAGAGAGAGATGCCTTTCGCCATTAGTATGAGATCATATTAGTATCCCAGAATAACTTTTCAAAGATGAACTCTAGTGATTTCCAATAATTTATTGAAAACAGCATGTCGTGTTACCATGGTACGGCCTTCGTCTCGTAAAAGTGTGTGTTGCGTAAATGCAATATGTCACCAAAAAAAATGTGTGAGAAACGTTTTTTTGCTTACCTGTTTAAACCTACACACACAAACATAAAACTGTGGTTGTCCGAATTCTGACATTAACAACATTATAAAAGTTTAAATAAAGGTAGCGCCAACAAGCTCCCTCCAGCCCTCTCTGTCCTGGGCAAAGCCAGCTCAGTTCATCCAGGTCTTGCCTGCCTCTCTCATCTCCTCCTCCACTGTCCTCCTCCAGGTGCCGAGTGGTCTGCCTCGCTTCCTCTTTCCTCCCCGGTGGTGCCCATCTCAGCGCAGTATGAGGGAGTCTGGTCTTACCCATCCGAAGGATGTGTCCCCAGCCACCTCCACCACCGCTACTTCACCCTCGGCCCACACAATGTTGTTTATGCTGGGTGCGCCTTGACACTTCCCTGTGTTGGGACACGCTGCTGCTGCCAGTGAAGTTTCAGGATTCAGCGAAGACACCTCCTTCGAAGCCTCTGAGCCTGCTCTCAATCTTCTTGTTGGTTCTCCCATGTCTTTGAGGCGTATAGGGTAATGAGCGTACGTTGGACCTGTAGATCTTCAACTTGGTTTTGGTTTGCCAGGACAATTGACTTCCAGATGTTTTTCAAACCCGCTGAATGCCCGAGCTGCGAGCCCTATCCTGGTTGAGATCTCCTTCTCGATGTTGCTATCGGCCGAGATGTAGTTGCCGAGGTACTTGAAGTGTTCCACCTCCTCTAGAGCTGAGCCTCGCACACTGGTCTTCTCTACGCTCTTTTGTCTTCACCTTCATGATCTTGGTCTTGTTGGGGTGAATCTTGAGTCCCACACACTGCTGGCTATTAGGTCCACTCTTGATGTTTTTTTTCCTGGATGTCTTTCTGGGCGTGTGCGACAGCAGTGGCAATATCGTCGACGAAGTCGCAGTCTTCAAGCCTGGCTGTCAGTCCCCATACAAGCCCTCCTCGCCCTATCGCTGGTGGCCTCCCTCTTCACCCCAGTCAATGACGACAAGGAAAAATTGTCGGCGAGATCACGCAGCCTTGCCTGACCCCGGTCCGGACGTGGAACCACTCGTTTCTGCTGTCCATCATGTCGCACACAGCACTGGTTGCGTAACATGTCCTGTAAGATGTTGATGACTTTAAAGAGGAAAACCCGTAGGCTTTCCAAGATCTTCCACAGTGAAGGATGATGGATGCTGCTATTGAAAGCCTTTTGGAAATCAATATAGTTGATGTACAATGATGAATTCCATTCGATGGACTGTTCCACAATTGTTTTGTAAGACAAAGATCTGTCTCGTGGTGCAAATCTTCTCCCGAGGGCCTCTCATCCTGGTCTTGTGCAATTCCCCGCTTCTTCTGGAAACCCTGCCTGCCTTCTTCTCGTATGGTTTCTCTCAATGGCTTGCCTCATGCGCTGTAGAAGGACATAGCAGAAGATCTTCCCTGGATGGAGAGCAAGTTAATTCCCCGCCAGTTGCCGCATTCAGACAGGTCACCCTTCTTGGGGGAGTTTCACTATGATGCCTTTTCTTCCATGTGTCTGGAACTTTCTCCTCTTCCCATACCTTGTTGAATAGTTTCACTAAAGCCTTTGCGCTCGTTTTGGGGTCTGCCTTCAGCATGTCTGCCGTGATTCTGTCTTCACCTGGTGCCCTGTTTGCCCTTGTGTCTGCCTGATATAGCCTCCACAAATTTCCTGTTGGGTTAATGCGTCCCACGTCTCATCTCTAAGTTGAAACCCATGTCTTCGATGGTGGCTTCCTCATCTGGGTCTGGTCTATATTAATATCTCTTGTAAAGAATGAAGTATGTTATTGAAGCAAAAAGACCTAAAGGCAACAGTAATGCAATATGTAGAATTAGCGCCCCAAACTTCATAGAGTTGGGAGTAAAACGACTTCAAATGAAGTCTCTATACCTGCCAACATTCCCTCGTTGACACTGTTCAAATGTTTTTGGTGTGAATATGTGTAGGCCTAGTGAAAAATCAGCTCTTGATCGTTTCCCACTTAAGGCACAAAAGCGATCCACCATATAGCATATTTCTGCCTGTAATGAATTAAAAAAAAAAATTCTTGGATACAGCGCCAGTAGCATAATCGAAAGAACTGTCATCCAGACCATTCCACTCAATTTTATCTCGTGGATGTTCACAACTGACACAAGAATACCTTGGAACTAACGTGTGAACTAGCACGCCATCAATGTAGAGCATTTCAGCTGCGCAGACAAAGACGTTTCTGTTGAAGTCAATCTACGTGCCTACCCATGTGGAATTGGAGAGAACTACCCAGCAACGGTGCTTATGTTGCGTTTATTGTTTGTCTCTTTTTCCTTTCCTTTTCAGTAAACACGTATTTCTCAACACGACCAGACAAAAGGCAACAAGTGCTAAAGATCTGTTCTCCCTACTTCTCTCTCCTCTCTCTCTCTCCTCCCATCCGCCTCCTCTCCTCGCAGTCTCTTCTCTCCCTCTCTCATCCCTCTCGCTGGCTCACCCATCTCCCTCTTCTCTCCTCTCTGCTCCGTCCTCTCCTCATCTCCTCATGTCACCTGTCCATCGTCCCTGCCTCCCCTCCTCCCCCCCAATCCTACAGCTCTGAGACTCCCCCTATCCGCATCCCCTTATGCCTCTCCTAAACAGGCTCTCCTCTCTCTCAATCTCCTCCCCTCCGCCGATGAATCCTTCTGACTTCTCCCCCCACCCTGTGACATCTCTCCTATGGTTTCACTCCTCTCCGCTCCGCTAAGCTCTCTCCTCCCGCGCCTCCCTTCTCTCTCTCTCTCTCTCCCTCTCTCTCTGCTCCTTTCTCCCTTCAACAACTCTACTCTCTGTCGTGTGTGTGTGGTTTGTGGTGTGATGTGTGTGTTGTAGTGTGTGGGTGTGCGGTGGTGACTGAATACCCTTGGTGACATTACACTGCTGATATCACATAGTTGAATTTTCAAAGTAAAAAACTATCTACACACTTGTGAATTCCAGACAGCCCACAAGTGACAATCGCAGTTTTCTTTCTATGGCGCAAGCTGTAATTAGCGTTAGTCAGATCTTTCTTTTATGTCTTAACCGCACAACCTTCACAGAATGAACCCTCGTCTTCTTTTTGCGTGCTGTCCCCCACATCGTGCCACCACCTCAATGGCATTGCACACTCCACGGCCACTCATATTTGGACCCCCATTCAAGTCCAAGCCACAGCCCGACCACCCCATGACCCACCCAGCCACGGGCCACCAGTAAACCCCAGCCACCATCCCAGACCAGCCTGTTCCCACCCAGCACCAGCACCACCACCTTAAACCCCACAGCCCACAGCCTGGCCTCACCCCACCCAGCCCCAGGCAGCACACCAGTAACCACACAGCCACACACCTCGGCCTCACCCAACCAGCTAGCTAAGCACAGTAACCCACAGCCACACCACCTGCTGCCTGACCCACCCAGCCACAGCACCAGTAATCCACAGCCACACCCCTGCCCTCACACAACACGCACACACAGCACCCAGTAATCCACAGCCACAACCCTGCCTGCCTGACCCACCCAGCCCCCACACCAGTAATCCACAGCCACAGCCCGCCTGTCCCACCCAGCGGACACAGCACCAGTAATCCACAGCCCCACCACACCCCCCTGCCTCACACAACCCAGCCACGGCACCAGTGATCCACAGCCACACCCCTGCCCCTCACGCCCCAGCCACGCACCAGTAATCCACAGCCCACACCCCTGCCTCACACACCCAGCCACAGCACCAGTAATCCATGGGAGCCGTTCATGTCAAAGTCGTCCACGAGACAACCCATCGGAGGAGACACTGCACTGTTTGCCGAGTTCACTTCAGTGGTGCTCAGTGCTGATCGATCAGGATAAGCATGATGAAGATGATGCCCCACAGATTTCCATTCTGGCCTGAGAGACTGCATGACAGCGGCTGTACTCAATGCTTACTTTCATATAATATATCCCAGCATCAACATCAGGCCTGAAGAGGAATATGCTCAGAGTAAGCACCCACCCTTAAGTGAATAAAGCTTGACTGTATGACGCAAGTCTTTCCAACTGAACCTATAGCAAACCCAGCTGTGATTAGAGCTGGTCGGAGCAAAACAGTCCCACAAATATATTGCTCTGATGGGAATCGAACCGACGATCTGGCAGTCTGTGGACGATAATCAGTTGGCTAAGGCAGCTCGTAAATCAAACCCTATTTTGTAGTTTACCAACTTGCAGATGCTTTGCAGATTGCTTTTCACAAAATTTTGCCAATCTTGACAGCAGATTTTTAATCATCAGAAAAATCAAGTGGTGAATTAGATCGCATGGACTGATTTTGACTCAAACACAGCAACCTCAGTCGATCATACTACCGACTTTCATATTCAACAAAATCTGAGTAATGTCAATCTTTGGCTGATTGCTTCTTATTCCCTGATCTTAATCTCATCATAGCTTGATCAGAAACGAACCAAGTGTGTTTGATTTTACAACTTATCAAACACTTAATTTGTCCCATCAAGCTGATATGCACTTGCACAAAGCCTGTCACTTTCCCAAATACTTAACTAACTCCTTCATCCCTACTTTTCTATGAACCATTACTTCCTTTTGTTCCTAGATTCTTATAATACCGAGTATCCCTTTATTTCCTGGATGTATAGAGGAAAAACACAAAGAAGTGTAAAGTAAGAACTGCCACATATGCCGTACAAGCCAAACCGGCCAGAACAGATCAGCCGACCATTTCCCCACTCTATAGGGGCCGTCTGGCATCCATTCCATTCATAAAACACTGATCCTACGACTTTAAACACTGCCGCGCGAGCGACCTGGTCGTGACGTGTACCGATGACGCGACTCGCGCGAAGTTCAAAGCGCTTACCGCGAGAACCGATTTTCGGGCTGCAGGAAGGAAATGAGGGATTTGTGCTGCCCGGTTTTTCTGGGCTGCATGAAGAAAGGATAGATAGGATTTTCTGCAAACCGGATAACCAGGTTGCTGGGATGAAAGAGTGAAAGTACCATCCTGCCAATCAATATACAGTAAGTAAAAAGAAAATCTCAGTGTGTGTGTGTGTGTGTTGTGTGTGTGTGTGTGTGTGTGTGTGTGTGTGTGTGTGTGCATCCTTTTTTCAAATATGATTTTGTCTCTGTGTGTAATAGAGATATGTTTAACAGAGCATATAGAGTCAATTGGGTGGTTTCCTGGCAGCCCCACGAAATTCATCTGCAAACAGGTGTTTTTACTCGACTCCAGGCTTCATCTACAACTTTAACATATACTGGACCAAGGTGTGTGTGTGTGTGTGGTGTGTGTGTGTGTGTGTGTGTGTGTGTGTGTGTGTCCTGAAAATGCTCCGAAAATACAGATTCGCTGATTCAGAACCTTAACTTTAGCACTTTGGGGGATCATGCACAGGCCGTTTAAACTTTTGCAAATACAATGAACGTATCTTTCAATATAAATTGTAAACAAGACGCTCTAAAAATAGCTAGCAAGCACTGCGTTTCACTGGGAGCTAAGTTGACATTTGCAGCTTGCATGACTGACTGGAGTCTGGTGCTTCCAGTTTTAAAAACCACTAGCCACACATCACGTTCGCTATGTGGTTGGTTTATTCATTTTGAAACACGCCATTGCAATCTATGTATGGGCATATTATTTTAAGTGAAGACAAAACTGTTATCTATCATACTTTAGACACGTTTCGAAATATAAGGGCATACTCCAATAAAGATATGTCTGACTTTGAAATGGTCACACAGAGAAGCTTTCTTCGAAGCATGGCGGTCGTGTACTTCTTACTTGTATAATGTTGGTGCGATGTGTACGTTCGTTAAAAGTGCACATGCTCTGAACTCTTATCATTCAAATATGATTTCCATCACTGGCACGTCAGCAAAGCAACAATTTATGGTTACTTGCCATGGTGGTGATATCACACACACACATTTTTCCTCTGTGACTCTGATGCCTATAACAATGGTTGTCAAGCTGAAATAAATTGCAGTTTTGCTTTGGATCACCCAGCTCTGACTCATTAAATCACGATGTCAATACAATTCTCTCGTTCAAATGCAGTGATAACCACCTCACGTTATCAATCAATCTGGTCTGTAACTTTTGTGATCGAGTGTCAGGATAAGAGCGATGAATCATTCTGTTATCATTTACCTTGTGTAAACCAATTCACGTGTTCCAATGGTCAGTGCTTATCTGTTGACAGCGTATGTGACCTGCTCTTTAACTGTTGGGATGAATCTGATGAAAAGAACTGTCGTGATGTGAGGGACATTGTACAGACCTCAGCCATATTTCCCATCCCCTGCCCTGATCGATTTTTGACACCAAGGGTCTGTCCACTGCAACTCCAATGGCTTCCCAACCAGTCCTGTCCTGACACCCATTATCGTTGTCCTTGGACACTTCAATGACTGTCTGCCTGTTTTATACACTGTGCAATGGAATGTACGACTGTATTGACCACCAGGATGAAGAGATTGCGAGGAACTGAAAATGTGTCCAGATTTTTTCGATGCAGAATTTCTAGAATTTGTTTGCATAGTGATCATTTGTATGTGATGGCTGCCTAAATGCATGATGATGAATTACTGTGCTGCGATGTGACATGTCCTTTAAATTGTCAATGTCAAGGCCACGCACTGAAATGTGATAAGGCATTTCATTCCAATACAATTCCCTCAGCTCCGTTACCTTCCCTGGATGCAACAGGGTCTGGCATGACGCCCTCTGATATCTGCCACAACAGATATCTTATTCATGTCAACTTTGCACACTGTTCAATAAATCACGTGTCTAACATGACATTGTTAAATCTAAAGTGTTAGACCTTAGCAATAACCAGCTGAAGCAAGTCAGCTTAGCAATCTTTTCTTGGTTTGGAAAATCTAGAAAATAGTGACGCTATCTAAGAATCCTCTCACTTCTCTGGTTAGGATCAGGTCTTTCTGCTGTCCAGCAAAACACAGACTGACAACTATAGACCTGTCATATACCCCACTCCACCTCATTTGACGCTCAAGTCTTCTCATCCTTTCCTCAAATACGGAAACTGAACCTGACTTTCACTTCCGTTAGCATTTTTCTCAGCAGTTTTCAGTTTCAGTCTTTACCTCTCCTGACTGAACTGTACATGGGACGGCGTCCTGTTGAAACTTTTTTTGAAACTTTCCAGCTGATTTTTTGCACATCTTCGGCATTTAGAGGTCGTCATATACACGGGAAATTATAAAACTCTGTTGTGATGCTTTTTGCCTCCTGACTTTGATAGCGGTTCGTGTTGCGCCCTAAAGACGAGATTTCCTCGTGTGAGATTTACTCCTGTCGTGGACGTACCGTGCGTTTTTATGGATGATTGCTTGTCTATCTCTGTCTGGCTAACTTACTCTCCCTCTGTACACATTTGCCTGTCATGAAAGAAAGCTCTCTACACTGGCTTCAGTGTCTGTCATATCAATCGCACCTCACAGCAGAGATTTCCTGATGGGAGCTGTACATTTTGCCAGTATTGGAGTCTCCTGATGGGACAGGTCCCCCCCCAGAGGCCAATTAATTACCTCTCACTGTGACGACACATGGGAAGAGCAGTGTGAGCGTGTAATGTAGCCGCTTTTTCTCTCGTCCTGATCACAGTGAGGTTGTCTGCTCTGATGATCTGGCNACTGTTGGGATGAATCTGATGAAAAGAACTGTCGTGATGTGAGGACATTGTACAGACCTCAGCCATATTTCCCATCCCCTGCCCTGATCGATTTTGACACCAAGGGTCTGTCCACTGCAACTCCAATGGCTTCCAACCAGTCCTGTCCTGACACCCATTATCGTTGTCCTGGACACTTCAATGACTGTCTGCCTGTTTATACACTGTGCAATGGAATGTACGACTGTATTGACCACCAGGATGAAGAGATATGCGAGGAACTGAAATGTCCAGGATTTTTTCGATGCAGAATTTCTAGAATTTGTTTGCATAGTGATCATTTATGTGATGGCTGCCTAATGCATGATGATGAATTACTGTGCGATGTGACATGTCCTTTAAATTGTCAATGTCAAGGCCACGCACTGAAATGTGATAAGGCATTTCATCCAATACAATTCCCTCAGCTCCGTTACCTGGATGCAACAGGGTCTGGCATGACGCCCTCTGATATCTGCCCACAACAGATATCTTATTCATGTCAACTTTGCACACTGTTCAATAAATCACGTGTCTAACATGACATTGTTAAATCTAAAAGTGTTAGACCTTAGCAATAACCAGCTGAAGCAAGTCAGCTTAGCATCTTTTCTTGGTTTGGAAAATCTAGAAATAGTGACGCTATCTAAGAATCCTCTCACTTCTCTGGTTAGGATCAGGTCTTCTGCTGTCCAGCAAAACAGACTGACAACTATAGACCTGTCATATACCCCACTCACCTCATTTGACGCTCAAGTCTTCTCATCCTTTCCTCAAATACGGAAACTGAACCTGACTTTCACTTCCGTTAGCATTTTTCTCAGCAGTTTTCAGTCTTTACCTCTCCTGACTGAACTGTACATGGACGGCAGTCCTGTTGAAAACTTTCCAGCTGATATTTTTGCACATCTTCGGCATTTAGTCGTCATATACACGGGAAATTATAAACTCTGTTGTGATGACTTTTTGCCTCCTGACTTTGATAGCGGTTCGTGTTGCGCCCCTAAAGACGAGATTTCCTCGTGTGAAGATTTACTCCTGTCGTGGACGTACCGTGCGTTTTTATGGATGATTGCTTGTCTATCTCTGTCTGGTAACTTACTCTCCCTCTGTACACATTTGCCTGTCATGAAAAGAAGCTCTCTACTGGCTTCAGTGTCTTTGTCATCGCACTAACCGCAGCAGATTTCCTGATGGGAGTGTACATTGCCATTATTGGAGCTCCTGATGACAGGCTCAGAGGTAATTACCTCCACTGTGACGACACATGGAAGAGCAGTGTGACGTGTCATGTAGCCGGCTTTTTCTCTCTCCTGTCAAGTGAGGTGTCTGCTCTGATGATCTGGCTCATCACGCTGGATCGCTTTATTGTTCTTCACTTTCCATTTTACCACTCTGCGATTTGAGAAAACATCATCACTTGTAGCTTGTGTCTTGACTTGGTTGGGTGGTTGGCTATTAGCTGTGTTCCCTTTACTGCCAATTACAAGACACTGGGAGTTCTACAGTCAGTCAGGTATCTGCATTCCACTGCCTGTTACAAGACAGGAATTCAAAGGAAAACTGTATTCTGTCAGTGTCTTGATTGTATTTAATTCCACCTTATTCTTGCTAATCTCTTCAGGTCAATTCCTTATCTTCTGGTCAGTAAAGCGTAATTCATTGAAAACGAACTCCACGAAAGTGTCACAGGATCTAACTATTGCCCGGCGGCTGATCAATATTGCTGTTACAGACTTCATGTGTTGGTTCCCCATTGGAATGTGCGGGATGTTGTCATTGACTGATGTACCAATCCCCGGAGAAGTCAATGTCGCTCTGGTAATATTTGTTCTTCCTTTAAACTCTGCTATCAATCCTTTATATGTATACGTATAATACATGGGCAGAAAGAAGAAGCAAATCCGAGGAAGCTAAAATGCTGACATGGCTGGAAGCTAATATTCACGTTCTTACAGACCAACAGTGTGTTTAAATACTGATTCTGTGCATTACGGATATGTATACTTACACGTATGTGCGTATACGCGTGCGTGCATGCTCGCTGACGTGCGCGTGGCGTGCGTGCTAGTGTGCATGCGTGCGCGTGCGTGTGTGTGTGCATGTGTGTGTGTGTGTGTGTGTGTGTGTGTGTGTGTGTGTGTGTGTGTGTGTGTGTGTGTGTGTGTGATAATGTACTGCATACCAGAGCTGACCATGTAAGACCCCATTTCATGGCAGTCATCTCGTTGATATCGCCTCTCCAAATAGGTCTTGAGAAACACATACACTTCATTGAAGAAAAAAAATTCTATAAACACGCCAAAATATCGTTAAAATCTATCATCCCCACAACCTTGTTCAAACAAAAAAAATGTTGATCGCTTTTATAAACTGGGAAAACCACATCAGATGGAATAACTCTGAATTAAGATTTTTCAGAGTTTGCTATAAAGTGTTCATGTCTGACATCATGTTATTTCCAGCACTTTTGAATAGCATGTTGCATAGGTTTGGACGCGTTTGAAAAGAAAAGTTTGTTATCCCTTTGCAAGTTACATTCCCCTTTGCCACAGGTTCTTGACATAAGCCGGAGCTTCGGGATTAAGGTCAGTGTGAGGCATTGAGAATCTGTTTTTTAACTGTGGCATTCTTGAAAGTTGATCTACCACTTGTTTTCATCGACATTCTTTTTAAATGTACAGGTCGTCTGCTAAATTGAACTGAAAGTGCAGCTGCCTCAGATACCGACACGAGAGGGGAGCTAAGCAAGAGCAATCCGGTTTGAAAGAAGTTTACTGCTGGAACAATTTCAGTTAAGGGACTTGAGTTTCCGGACAGCAATGGCCACCAAAAGCAAAATAGGAGTTAGACAAAATGAGAGGGTCTTTGTGTGTTGATTTAGAAATCATTGTAAGAGCCAAAGTTAATGCTATCAGCTCAGCAGTGCAGATGGAAATGTCAGTGGGAATGTGTCTAGAACATCTCTGAGAAGATGCTGCACAAAGCGCAACAGAAACAGCCTCCTTTTCAGATTTGCTGCCATCGGTAAATATTCTTCGGAAGGCTGAAAACCTGTTACAAAGTTCGATCCCGAAAAGTATTGTAGGCCCGAGTTGCTGGAGTCTTTTGCGATATGAGCCAGATCAAAGTGATATCAGCGATGAAGAGAATCCATGTTGATTCGTCAGGAAATTTGGTCGAATCACTCACGGTCGAATCAGAAGCCTGCATTGTTGAAATGGGGAAGGATACTAGTTCTCAAATGTGGAATAGAATGGGGGTGATCATAAAATTTTCTTGC
>JADBJO010010653.1:10000-22500 GCA_016801955.1 Conus betulinus | reverse complement strand
GTGCATATAAAGGCAACGTTTCTTGTCTGTCCTGGGTGTCTTACCATATGTGTGTGGTAGGTGATGTAAAGAGCACATCAGGCTTTCTGATATTCTTTGTGTCCCTCATCTATGTGTCCAGTAGGTGATGGATAGTGTAGAGCTTGCTTTTGGTCTGTCTCTTTTATGTATGTCGAAGACAGGCATTGTGAGCAACACACGCTGCAACGATATGCCACTAAGGGACTGTGGTAGCAACAGTTACTGAAGATTTATAGTCTTTGATCCATTATTTGGTATTTAAGTATGACGCGTGTGCGTTGCCTTATTTTTGTGTGTGTTTTTGGTGGAAAGGCAACTCGTGATTTTAACAGTTTCAGCACTTTCTGTTCCTGCACTTGTCCCCGTTGTTCTGCAGCCACAGTCCACAGATAGAGAAAGGGACAGAGGGGAGTGAGTGAAGTGGTAACACAAACACAACCATGGCCTCCTGGATCCTATCTACAACAGTGACACCAGCTGAAGTCATCATCATCACCACACCACATGTCAGCCAACAAACAGCGTTTGTGGCAGCAATCTTTGTTGTCAGAGTGACTTGAAAAAATAAAGCGACCTTTTAGAAGGATCGAGTTTGATTCTGTACTTCGGTATTCGTTTGTAGATAATAGCAATCAAACCCACCATGACGAAGTACAAAATGAAATTGATGATTCCAACAACTGTAAACCATTTGAACGTCTGGGATTCATTAAAACGAGTGGAGAGAGCCAGGCGACAGAGACCCGACTGTCCGTGTAGACCCCAGTGGGACACACCAGGAAGAAACGGTATCACTGACAACACAGTCCCCACTATCCAGGCTGCAGAGAGACCAGTTGCTGTAAAATTCTTGCTTAATCTCTCTGATTCACCAGGACAGCAAAGGAGAATAAAATGATTCAAACTGGTCAACAAGGTGACGAAAGCAGACACTTCATTGGACGCCAACCATAGAAAACCACTTATTTTGCAGAGAATGCTATTGATCCATTCCCTTTCTGCTTGCATGTATGTCCATGCAATATTTTGTCGGCTACAATCGTAACACCCACATGACTTCCCATACATATTTCAGCAAACTGCAAATGCCCGATGGCTGCCCAGAAAACTCCTCTCAAATAGTTCTCTGACTGCAAACGACGCTAAGAAACAAGCTGAATTCCCCACTATGGCTGAGAGGCCAGTTAACCAGAAGAGCGTTCTATGTAACTCAGATGGTAATAGCGTGTTACACGCCGGAAGGATGGTGTGAGGTGTTCGACATTTTTAGTTTGGTTGAACGTTGACGAAACAGATTCTCACAGCAAAATCTGTAATCTGAGGAAAAAAACAATTCTTAAATGAGCTGCCTCTGACAAGGATTCCCAAGGAAAACTTTCAAGTGGATTCCATCGTATATCGACTTCAGTCAGTCGTGGTGTGTTTTTAAAGCCCGTGGACGTAATAGTCTGTACAGAAGAAAGAGATGCATTAAACCATTCTGCCTGAGATAAGTATATAGACAATAAAGTGTTGACAATATTAGAATGTGTTTTTGATAGACTCAGTCGTCTCAGTTCATAGTTGACGTGCTTCCCCAGTGCATCTGTAATCTGACAAAGTGGATTGTTTGCTAAGACCAGGGTTCTCAAAGTTTGATAATTTTAGAATATGATCCAAATGAAGAGTCTTTAAGTCGTTATTGGAAAGGTCAATAAACTGTAAGTTGGCAAGCTTTGTACTTGAGATATTGAAAAGGGAACAGTCAGACAAAATCAGTAAAGCTAAAAAGACATTTATCCTCAAATCTGTTAACGACATTCCTGTGCCTGTGGCATCTAAGTAACGAAGTTCAGGGAAAAGGTCAGGCAGAAATGTTGTGCTGCACCAGAAATAATGACCTTGACACAGACAGCCTTCAGGACAGGTCATCATGTCACACATCAGTTCATCATCCCGCTGTGGACACTGCACCCAGCCATCACACAGATGATCTCCATGCACACACACTGTGGAATCTCGGCACTGATAGAATCCAGGGCAGGTCTCCCTCTCACAGTGTGTTGTTCGTCTTCTCCATGAACACAGTCAGACAATCCATTACAGCGAGTGTAGACAGGGAGACAGTACAGCCACTCTGCTGTGCAACGGTAATGACTGTCTGGACATGGCTCGTCCTCTCTGATCTTCTGCCGAGTGAAGGAGCCAGTGCCATCTAAGTTAATGTGTAAGCCATGTTTATGTTCATAATGGGTGACGTGTGTGTTGTTTAGACAGTGGCTCTCATCAGAGTGATCCAGACAGTCAGAGTATTCATTACAACGTTGACTGTTCAACACACACTGACCATTCAAACACAGAAAGCCCGGACATGTAGGATGTTGACAGAATGACTCATCACTTGTGTCTGGACAGTCTTCTATAAAGTCACATAACAGAGTGAAATGCACTGTCGTGATATCATTATCACAGTTAAACATGATGTCGGCGATCTTACTGGAATTAAACACTGCAGTATTAGTTGTGTCTACCAATATTCGAGACTGTAACGTCGCTGTGTTTTTCTAGAAATAACCATTATGCTTGTACAACAAGAATTGATGAATGAATGACCACTTGCAGTTACATATAAAGGCTGTCGAGTGTTTTCTAGAGATAAACGAAGTCGCAAATAACCCAGCTAGTGCAATACGAGGGGGAAATATACTGACAATTTTCGATTTGATTTCACACAGAACTCCAGGAACTGAACGTTCCTGTCGAATAAACCACATTGTGTGAAGACTATAATGTTTGACATCCCCGTTAGCTTGTATCTATAATTTTTATAATCATGAAAATGATCAATGTTATAGACCACAGTGTTGTCAGACCATATCATTACTTTGCTATACATGAAAGGCTTCGTGACCCCTCCTGATGTCAACCCAATAGCCACCTTGAATCTTGAAAATGTTTAAATAAATGAAAAGACTTCTTCTTTTCCCTTTTGGTTTTTATAGAAGCGAGCTTCCCACCTCTTGCCTGACATTCATATTGTGATAGACCCAGATAATGTCGGGTATCTGCTTTTATGCACTCATAACATTTGTTAGTTGAAGCCACCAAGCCCTGACAGCCGGACTGCTGAATGGGCAGTGTTCTGTTTCATCCCGTCCATCTTCACACTCTGCCTTCAGATTACAGTGCAGATGATCCTGGTATTTAGTGTAATCACCAACAGAACAATTGAACAAACCACTGGGCAGCTTTTCCGGTCCATCATTTTCAGATATAACAGAAAAAATATAACTTAATATCACCTTCTCCATAACGCGGATTGCGATAAAACGATTTTAAAGTACGCCACAAAGAATATAGAAACTGTCTCCGATGCTAAATCTATATGAATAGTCTGTGGATTGCTTGTGTTCGTGTATCTGTAGACGACCTCAATTTCATTACCTGGTGACTTCATAATATTGGTCAATGACTGTCGAATACTAAGTACAGCATAGTTAGTCGCTACTTCCAGTGTCTTATTCATGGGTCGCCCTGTTTGGGGCACATATTGTGGTATCGCAACAAACCCAGCGTACTCCATAACCCATGTCATGATGACACCAGATGCAACTATGGATGTGATATTCATGTTAATCATAGGGCTATTCCTGCTAAACAAATGCAAATTTTTGCGTCTGTAAATGTCAAAAACCATTTCTTCAGTGGAATGGCAGCCGCAGCAAACGGTAAATCTACAAACCAACCAGCTGCAGTCTGCACGTGTTCCCACTGACCGGAATCACATCCATATTCAAAACGTATTTTTTCAACACGTAAACCCACAAATATGCTCTGCACAGACATTTTACAGAAAGAGCTGTAGTCTCCACACACCCCATACACCACTCCCTGGTGTGCTGTGTACTGTGGTAGATTGTTCTCACAGTCTGACACATTGGCCTGCAGGAACATGTCCTGTGTGTAGTTCTGATTGATGAGATAGTCCACACCTGGACAGATGCTGCTGATGTTCACTGGATCAGCAGCAGTTCTAGGCTTCATGGTGGCTGTCTTCATCCGATCTGTAATATAACAATATCTGCTATATAACAATATACTAATGCAAAAACCATGCACAAACCAACAAATAAACAACCAGGGGGTGAACTCCGCTCATGGCGGGCTGCACACACGCGATTTGGAGCACGAGTGTGCTAATTGGTAAAATGGTCAGATTTAGCTTACTAAAAGGCGAATTAGCCATCACCAAACGTACACTAAGATGTCTGTGTAGCCGCGCACAAAGCTTCAGGCAAAAAATCGGCAGATCATGACCGTGGCAGGACTTTGTTATGTTTTGTTTTTGTAGCCGGCATGACCAAACCAGGAGGCAGAAAGAGGAGAAGAAAGGAAGCTAAGACTAGTGAAAGTTCGCCTCACACCAGTGCATTTGATTCTTCTCGGTTATCAGCTACTCCTACAACACCAAAGAAAAGTAAGCTTGCCAACCTGACTGTAAGTACGCCAACATCTGTCAGGGGAAACACTGAAACAGTTCGCTTTTGTTGACAAAGCAGAAGCAAATGGCTGCCAAGGGAGACGACCGCCCTTTTAGATGGTAGCGTTGAAGTGTAGAGCACGAAATTATCTCCTCAAAAGAGTGTTTCTAATGCTGAACTGATGAGAACGCTAGACGGTGGTGTTGAGTGAAATCGGTGCAAATGGAGCGAGATCAGTGAAACTGACGGACACTGTTGAGGACCTGCGTTGCAAGGTCTTCCAGCTAGAACAGGCAAATGATAGTTTAAGAACAGAGGTGGCTAAGGCAAAAGAGAGGGAGACAGATCTGTTCCAGAAGTGTGATAATGCCTTCGTTTTGGCTCAGCTTGCTGACAGAAAGAGTGAGGACACAGCTGCCTACCATAGGAGGAACAACCTGCGTGTGTATGGTGTGGAGGAGAAGCGAATGAGTCGCAGGAGGCTTGTGAGCAGGCAGTGTTGGACCTTTTCAACAGGAAACTCCAGGTGAAGGTCCAGCGGGAGGACATAGAGGCTGTGCACAGGCTGGGGAGGGAAGAAGCAGCAGAGAGACTCCCCCCGTGGCATTATTGTGCAGTTCATCTCCAGGCGCATCAGAGAGCAGGTGATTTACTCACGGCGCAAACTACGTGGCACACGCCTGGTGATTGCCGACGATTTGCCCCCCAGGGCCTATGCTCTCCGAATGGTGGTCAGGGATGACCGCGACGTCTGCCAACAGGGCTGGATGCGGAGCGGCTGGGTCTTCATGACGACCCACTCCGGGGGATGTGGCCCCCTTGACGACCTGTACGACCTGTATGGGGACCAGAGGCAGTGGGCAGGCCCAGTCTTCCCAGGGCCCCGGGGAACGCACCAGGTAGGAGGACCTGTCCAGGCAACAGCGACGAGCGGAGAGCAGCAGGGCTGGGTTGCGAAACAGCTCCAGGAAGTCCAGGGGCAGCCACATGTCCGCCACGGACATGATCCCAGAGACTCAGGTGGTGGCTGGAGCTTCTGGCTCTGGGGCTGACACTGCCGGAGGTCCTCCTGGGAGATCACCGCACCAGCTGGGGAGCCGAGCCACAGCCAGCAGCCAGAGGTCCATGTCTGAACTGTCTGTCCGTTCTGGAACATTTCCCTGGTGAAGCAAAAGCGCGCCATGAAGATATTTGTCCAACAACAGTGAAGACAGTGGTTGTAGACTTTTTGTCCTTTTCTTTCAATTTTCATACATTGGCAGGTTTAGCATATTTTTTTGTTTGGCTATTAACTTCATCAGTGATTTCAGTAGTGTCAAGGACGTTTCTTTTTGCAGTTCTCTTCTCTTTTTTTTCTTTTTATGTACTCATTCTATTTGCTAAGAAGAACTTTTTCTTCTTGAAAAGAAATTTGTTCTCTTTAGAGTTCAATGTATGATATTGAACACTAAGATGTTCATCTTTGGTCAACAACTGGGTGAACAGAGCGGTACACTGATGATTTGTGAATTGGATTTTTCAAGCTATGTAACTTTCATGACATGTGTGTAGTTTTTGAGTCATGTTCTTGCGTATTGTATACTCTTCAGGGCTTTTTCCTTGAGTTATGTTTTTTGAGGGAGCAGTCAGTCTGTCTCTGTCTGTCAGTGTGTCTGCCTGTCTTAGCGTCTGCCATTCCGTCTCTATTTTACAATTGAGTGCTCCACTCTGGAGACGCCCCCCTAACCTAGTTTTACGGTAGGCTTGAGGTCGCTTGAAGACATAACTTTTGTTGTTGTTGCTATTTGCCCTTGTATATTGGAATGGTTCAGTTATCATTGGTATTTTGCTTGTATTTTTCATTTTCATTCTATTTTGATATTGTTCATTAACCCTTCTAATCAATAACAGAAGTGCTGATTATTCTGTCGAAAGTTTGGTTGTTGGGCTTTTTTGCTTGGGTTTTTGGACTAGTCCGCTGGCCCTATTTTTTCGACCTTGACCCTGTCACCGATCTTCCGGCCATGCTGGAAAACGCGCGAGATCATTTGTGGTTTTGAAGTTTGTGCGTGCTTGTTCAGTGTGTTTCGATATTAAAAAAAGAAATGGATTACCTTTTAACACCTGCCTGGAATTTGTCACATATTGCGGTTAGTAATCGAATGGAAAGGATTGTACACCGTGTCTTTTTAATGTTGTGTGTTGTATTTGTACTCGTCCTGTCTCCATCATGTTTGTATACATGTTCCTTTTTGGTTCTATTGTTCGGAAGAACATGGACGTTTCTTCAGCTGTTCTTCAGTCTGTTGCTTTTGCTTTATTTCTGCTCTCTTCTCTGTCTGATGATTGTTCACTGGCAAGGACTTGGAGGGGGGGAGAGGGCTTTATCTGTCACTGTCTTCTTTGTTGGGCTGTCTTCATTTGTATTTTTTTTTTAATTAATATAAAATGCAGGCCTGCTCAGTATTGCTTATTGAGGATAGTAGTTCTACATAACAGTACAATGATGTTTCTTGCCCTGGGTAAAGGCCTACATGTTGTTTTGGGATTTTTACGACGTTGTTGTAATCTCCTGTTAGTGGTTAGGCCTATGCAGATGGTAATATCTTTGTGACTCAAGAATCCCACCTACCATACAAAATTGAAAACTTTATTAGATCATGCTTGGGATATGAGGCAGTGCACCCACGCCGCTCATTCCGATACCCCGTCCACAGCCAATGCCCGGCTGGCCCCGCCGCAGCCCCGGCACGGCAATCCACAGGGAGCAGTCAATGTCAAGTCGTCAAGAGGCAAACCCACGGAGGAGACACTGCACTGCTGCCGAGTCACTTCAGTGGTGTTCAGTGGCGCCTGTTCTGATCTAACTACGCAGGACACCACCTACTAAGCCCCCTACTGACGACAATAATTGCTTAGTCGCGGAGCCGGCGTGAGTGAGCTCTCCCTCCGGAGGGCGCCACCACGTCCGTCCAACGACAGCCCCCATGGACTCGCCGATACCGGTGACCCCGACGGAACCAAACCAAGGCCACAGACGTGGAGAGGACATCGAAATGAGGTCACCATGAGAGCAGGGCATGAAGGGCCACAGAATTTAAGACTTTTTTGAAATTTTTTTTTATGCTGATCGATGAGAATGAGGATGATTAAGATGATGCTACGGATTTCCATTTCGGTCTGAGACTACATGACAGGGCTGTACTCTACGCTTCCTTTCATAATATATCCCGGCGTCAACCAGGCCCGAGAGATACAGGCACCTGCAGTGTTGGTCAGGAATTTGAGCAACACTCTCAGAAACGCATCCATTAAGTGGATGAAACTCGACTGTGTGGTCCCAGTCTTCCCAACTGAGCTCGCAGCAAACTCAACTCTGGAGCCGGTCGGGGCAGAAAAAAACCCACATGACTTCTAATGGGATTCGAACCCCGACCTCCCATAATATGCATATTGTTATGAGTTGTAAATGTGCTTCTTCCCCCACCCCTTCCCCCGCACCATCCCCCCCCCCTCTCTCTCTCTCTCTCTCTGCCCCCCTCTCTATAATGGTAGGTGTGTGGGGGTGGGTAATGCCAGGAGGGTGGGGAGCGCGCACATGTGTGTGTGTGTGTGTGTGTGTGTGTGTGTGTGTGTGTGTGTGTGTGTGTGTTTGTGTGTGTGTGTGTGTGTGTGTGTGTGTGTGTGTGTGTGTGTGTGTGTTTCCCCTCTCTTTCCCCCTCCTCCTACCTCTCTCTTTGCCCCATCCCCTCCCAACATCAATCATCTACTTCCAAACCCAGATTTCCTCTGACTTCTATTCACTCACCTTTCTTAGCCTGTGTCTACCCAGCCTTCTTTCCTTCGCGCGCGCGCGCGCGCGTGTGTGTGTGTATGTGTGTGTGTGTGTGTGTGTGTGTGTGTGTGTGTGTGTGTGTGTGTGTGTTTGTGTGTCTGTGTGTCTGTGTGTGTGTTCTGTGTGTGTGTGTGTGTGTTGAGTTCTTGTCACTTCAACATTCATTGTGACGTCTTTTTTGTTTTATCTCGTCTCCCCGTTCTTTACGTCATTAACACAGCAGCAAAATTTGCGTGTGCTGTCGTGTCGTGGGTCCTCAGTTTCATATCACTTGAGAAAAGACTCTAAGAGTCGAAACGTTGTGTATTGTTTTTGTGTTTTCTTTTTGATCCCTCTTTTGTTTCGGTCTTTACCACCAATCTCAAATTATATACTTGAATCTAGTTGATGTTTGGCGGGACTCGTATACCAAAAATCCTGGTTATACATGGCGAAGGTTCAACTCTTGCAAACAAGCGGGTCAGACTTTTTTTTTTTGGTATCTAGAAATTTGATGATTGTTGTGAATGGTATTGATGTACTACTTAGTTATCGTTCAGAACACTCAGCGGTTTCCCTACACTTAAACACAAAGAAAGCAGACATGGCAAAAGGTACTGGAAATTTAACAACTCTCTATTAAAAGATACTACTTACATAGAACTTGTTAAGCAAACTATCACAGAATTGAAAAAAAAAAAAAAAAAAAAAAAAAAAAAAAAACAGTATGCTGTACTAGTGTACAACCTGGATAATATAGACAAGGTACCCAATGAGTGCATTGCTTTTACAATAAATGACCAACTATTTTTTTTTTTTTTGAAATGCTGCTTCTTGAAATCCATGGAAAGACAATTTCTTACTCGATATACAAGAAGAAAGAAGACAGCACATTGGAGGAGGAGACTCTATTAGAAGAAATAAGAAAATTAGAAGAAATAATAGATGAAAGCAGACTAGATGAACTTGAGGAGAAAAGAAACAGACTACAAGAGCTACGAAAAAAAAATTAGAAGGTATGCTTGTGAGGTCCAGCGTCCAGTGGATTCAAAATGGAGAAAAACCTAGTAAATACTTCTGTAATTTAGAAAACCGCCAATACGTCGAAAGAGCTATGCACACCTTGGGAAAAATAATGGTGAAATAATTTCTGAGCAAAAGGAAATTTTGAAAGAAGCTCAAACTTTTTTTTTACGAGAACCTGTGCAGTGAGAGGGGAACTGCTGATGTTGATCTGTCTGCACTAATACATGATGTTCCCATGTTAAATGATGATGAATGTGAAATGTTGGAAGGAGCTGTCACACATGGTGAGGTTTATGATGCACTCAGAAAAAAATGAAAATGGCTATAGAACAGAATTCTTCAAGTTTTCTCTTTAAAGACATTGGTCATTTCTTGGTTCGCTGTATTGATCATGGATTTTCGATTGGTCAGATGTCAATTACACAGCGACAAGGAATAATCACCTGCATTGCAAAAGAAGATAAACCAAAACAATTGTTGAAAAATTGGCGACCTATATCTCTACTAAACACATCCTACAAAAAGCATCTGCTTGTATTGCCACCAGAATCAAAGAAGTGTTGCCAAAGATTATTTACTCTGATCAGAGAGGCTTCATGAAAGGGTGTTACATAGGAGAAAATATTAGACTTGTTTATGATACTTAGTTACATACACATATTGGAATATCCCTGGCCTTCTGCTTTTAGTTGACTTTGAGAAGGCCTTTGGCAGTGTTTCCTGGAAAGACTGGTTTCAAATTTGTATGGGTGCTCATCAGGGAGACCCACTTTCGCCATATTTATACCTAGTCTGTGCAGTAATTTTGTCTACAATGATCAGGAAAAATAACGTAATAAAAGGCATTAAAATCAATGAAATATATGCACTTCTCTCACAGTTTGCTGATGATACTTCCCTATTTCTTGATGGAAGTGAAGATACTTTAAAAGAAGCAATAAAAACACTAGATATATTTGCTAATATCTCTGAGCTAAAAATCAGCAAAGAAAAGACTCAATTAATCTGGATTGGTAGCCAGAAACATTCAGAAAGAAGATACCTCAGAGATCAAATCTTTTGCTGGAATCCTGGCATCTTTGAAGTTCTAGGAATTAATTTTTCTATTGCTGTAAAACAAATTGTAGCACTTAACTATGATAATAAAATACTAAAGTAAAAAGTTTGTTAAAAAGAAGGTCAAAAAGACATTTAACTCCATTGGGAAAGATAACAGTTATAAAAACTCTAGCAATGTCAAAACTGACGTATTTATTCCTCAACCTACCTGATCCAGGAGATGATTTTTTTACACTAACTGGACGCATTATTTTTTTTGCCTTTTTATGGGATGAAACGCCAAATAAAATCAGTAAGAAAAATGTTTGCAAGAAGTACAAGGAGGGTGGTTTGAAAATGTTGAAGAATGTCTTTTCCTTTTTGAATACCATGAAAATTAGTTGGTTAAGGAGAACTTTTGACAATGATTCTTACATGCAAAACTTTTTTTCCTGGATTTGTACCCAAAGTGTGTAAATTTAGAGAATTTGGGCTACGAATATGTGAACGTACTTTTTGTGTGTGGGCTAAAAAAACCATTTTTTGGTCAGATGTTTTGAAACATTATAGACGATTACATGTAAAACTTTTACCTAATGACATCGATGCTTTCAATGCAGAATTCATATTTCATGACGTGAATATTCTTAAAGGTAGACATTTTTTTTAATGTTTTTTTTTTAAACATGGTTGATACAGGTATCTATGTGGTCAGTGATCTATTAGACGATGTGGGCAATTTTGTTTTTAAGTCACTGGGCAGAGTCTCGTTTGGCAAGAGAACTGATAATGGTGAAGCCTTTTTGCAGTTCTACACAATGAACAACACGAAAATTGGGTCATCATTATTCCAGCATCATGATATTCACAAGATCACATGGATATCAAATGATCGCAGGACTCAGACTCAAATCGATCACATCGCCATCGGACCTAGGTGGAGAACCCCATGTCTGCAAGATGAATGCGTGTACCAAGGACCAGACGTGTGCAGTGACCATTATTTCTTGATAGCAAAGCTGAAGATCAAGCTGCAGAGAAGAAAGATGAAAGAGACTCAGTCCAAAAGATACGATACAAGCACGTTCTAAGTCGACTGTATCTCCCGAAAAGGCAACCTCACAGAGTGCGACAACTGGAGTTACCGTATAATCAATACCAGTGAAAGTGTACCGCCAGGTCATCTTCAACCGACTGCGCGATGTACTGGACAATGAGCTCAGGGATTAACAAGTAGGCTTCAGCCCAAAACGATCCTGTACATAGCGAATCTTCACTCTAAGATAAATCATGGAGAAGTGTGTGGAGAGCATCAAGTACCCCTGGCCATCAACTTCATTGACTTCACCGAAGCATTTGGCAATGTCCCCAGACCATCATTGTGGAAAACCATGAAAGTCTACGGTATCCCAGAGAAAGTTGTGTTGGCCATAGAACAGATGTACCTTACTCAAGTGCAGAGTCAGGACAGAAGATGGCTACAGTGCTTGGTTTGAGTTGTCACCAGGGCAAGGCAAGGTTGTATCATCTCCCATCTCCTCTTTGCACATTCCATTGACTTTTTTTTGCAACCCAGGGATTAAGAATCAAGTTGACAAAAGGAAAGAGCCTCTCAGACCTGGATTTTACCGACTACATTGCCGCTCTTGCAAGCACCACTCAAGATCTGCAGGTGCTTGTAGACAATATGTGGAAGTTTGCAGGCAACATTGGCTCATTATCAGTGCCCAAAAGACTAAAAACATGTCGACCGGTAAACACCAAGTACCAAGAGACGTTCTCATTGACCAAAAGCAAATTGGAGAAGTAGAGAACTGCACATACGTAGGCAGCTTCATCAGAAACGCCAATGACCTCGACCATCAACTGAAGTGTTGTCATGGAAATGCAGCATCAGTATTCGATCAGCTGAACAAAATATGGAACAGCAAGAAATGCCCCCTCGGAATCAAATTGAAGTTTTATAGCTCCAGTGTGATTCTAACGCTGTTATATGGCTGTGAAACCTGGCAACTGAAGACCACCCAGGAGAAGCAACTCGACGCTTTTGACACTAAGTGCCAACGCAAGATCTTGAGTATCAATCGGTCAGATTTCATACCAAATAGAGGTCAGGGAGAGGTCCAAACAGCTCCCCGTGCCAACCATCATCTGCATACAGT
>JADBJO010010653.1:0-5000 GCA_016801955.1 Conus betulinus | reverse complement strand
TTTGGGAGAATTCCATACACAGCAGACAGCCAGTGCTAGAGTCGCAGGCTTCTACACCCCACTACGCAGCGGGGCCGCCACAGAAGCCCCGGGGCACAGGCGACACCGTCGACAGCACAGTTGGGACAGTGACAGTAGAACAGGGGGTGGGGAGAGGGCAGGAGGGTGTGGGCAATGAAGTACCGTGATGGGAGGGGGGGTGGGGGGGGGTGGGAGCTCTTATGGATGGTGTGGTGCTGTGTGTTACTGTCTTATTCTCACTTTCAAAAGTGTGAATACGTGAAATGATTATTCCCTACTCACACCCACACCACACGAACGTGACTAGCCCGGCAACACACACACAAATTCAATTATTTTCTTTGACATGCTACCTGCACCATAAAGGCATGATAAACACACACATCACGATAAATCATTTATGTAAATCAACAGGCACAATATCAATACATGCCACCCACACAGCGCGCAGATCAATATTTAACATCAACTAAGGTATGCAATAGCACAGAAGGCTTTAACCATCGCTCTCACAAAGCTGTCACATCAATGTGTTTTTTTATGGCACAGACATCGCGGGCAGCGTCAGTACTGTCCCAGTAGACACAGTTCAAGCGCTTGGCTGCAACGAGCCCAGTTCACAGCCTCTAGCGCCAACCAGGGCAAGCAAACAGAGCCACTCACGAACGCAGTTCGAAGTGGTGTCCCACAAGGTTCACCCACACAGCAGCAAATCATGTCAGGCTACTGGCCTGGTGGTCAGCCTCTCCACATCAACGAGACGGAGAATCCTGAAGCCCTTTTTTTATACACAAACACTACTCACCTGGCGGTCAGCCTCTCCACGTCGTCGTGACAGAGACAGCGGCTGGGGCACGGGCTGCACCCCACAACCGACACCTGGGGAACTGATTACCACCAAAACTAAGCTGCAAGTCTCTCTTCGGCACCGTGGAGGATGTTTCCAAGCTGGCTAATCCACAGACACTCTAAGGAAATCCTCGTTCATCTGACTAACAACAAGCCATGGGTGAGTAGGCGTTAGGTAAACAGGTCAACAGTTAAACATCAGAAAAGCAGTTACAGACTCAGAATCAAAAAAACTTACTTAGAGAATATTTTGACTCACTGTTGCTGCTAGTTTCAGCCCCCAAGAAACCGAGATCTTATCTACAGAGCCCTTCCTCACAAAAAAGAAAAGTTAAAGAAGCCATTGAAATCAAGACCAGACGCCCCAGCCTGAACAGGGATCAAGGCTTTGAACTTCCCCCTATCTACAATCAGATCCTGACAACCATTCACCCCACACAACAGTCGTCCCACCAGGCCTCGCTGCCACAACAGCAACAGTGAGCTGAAGAAGACAGGGCGACCCTGTCGAATCATGAGTCTGTAACTACTTCTAATGTCGAACCCGGAATCCAGAAACCTATATTCTTACTTAACAGTTAAACAGGTAAACATACACCACCTCAGAACTGTCCCGACAGTTTTGGACTGGACAAAAATGGTCTGTCTCAGTGACGAGGGCAGGTTACAGGACTGTCACGTTCTTACTCCAGGTAGGATGAAGGCGGGAAACAGGACCAGGCAAGGTGAGGAAGGCCTAGTCGCCTCTAACGCCTTCCAACCCTCAGCACGATGGTGAGAGACAGACAGTTCCTGCGACCGAACCTGAATGCCAGAAAAAGTCTAAAAAGGGGCAACTGCAAGGACCAAACACAGAACTTCCAGACCGTCAGTTTAAAGGACAGCCCAGAAGCAAGCCGAGTCACCGAGGACAGGACAGTCCACCAGAGTGACCACAGCTCTAATTCAGACTTCACACATGCCCTTCCACCAGGCTGGAAATTGTCCACCAACGTAGGGACAGACTACGGCGGTCATGCAGCCGTATGCCAGCACTTCAGCTGAGAATTTGTTAATGGGAGAGAAAACGAGATATGAAGACACAACAACCAACAGTCAAGAGATTAAAAAAAAAAATCACTCTATCACAATCACCTCTCATTTTTACAGAAAAACCAGCAGAGGATACCATATGATGAGAGCACTGACAGGACGCATGCTCAAGAACAAAATCACTACCCCTCCACCTGCCTCCTCCCTCCCTTCTTCGTAGGTGGGTCTTTCCCTCCCCAAATACATGGTACAGCCTTTAAATGACTCTCCCATTGTAAACCCGCGGCAAATAAACGTAACTACCGAGTTGCGTTTGCTGTTGTTGTTATTGTTTGTTGTTGTTGTTGTTGTTGTTGTTGTTGTTGTTGTTGTTGTTGTTGTTGTTGTCGTCGTCGTCGTCGTACCCTGGCTTAAAGATTGCAAGGATCACCCAAACAGCCGAAGTACTTGAACACTATATGGAACAAATACATCAGTTGGGAATGAGAAACATTACGTGTGTGACCGTTTTCTATTACCTCACCACATGGGCAGCCACACTTGCACTATGTGGGGATTTTTTAAACTGACGATGTCATGCTAGGAGCTTGTCACAAACTGAAGACAATCCCTGCATAACTATGCAGAACATAGCAACATTTTGATGTAGCCTTGGTGTTCTAGCCTATGTCAAGTAGTCTTTTGCTCCCATAAGGAAACCTAACACAGAGTAACTTTTATTCAAGACTGGCACAGCCTTTTAAACTTTAATAAAGTCAGACAAATACAAAG
This sequence comes from Conus betulinus, assembly GCA_016801955.1. NCBI lineage: Eukaryota > Metazoa > Mollusca > Gastropoda > Neogastropoda > Conidae > Conus > Conus betulinus. The sequence goes on along the minus strand of JADBJO010010653.1, from coordinate 2,327 downwards.
ACGAACAATCTAATAGTGGGGGAAAAACAAGCGCAGGCCAACAACTAAATTGTCTTCATAGTAATGACTTGGCAGAACTTTGAACTTAAGGAGGGGGGGGGGGGGGGGGGGGGGGGGGGGGGGCAGCACCGGGGGTGCTATTGGATTCTTTTTTGCACCCTTGATGGTGAGAACACCACGGTATTATGGACTGTGGTGTGTTCTCTATTTGACGCCAGGAGCGCAGATACAGCCAGCCGTGTCTCCCTGATGAGTTTCCGACCCAGCGGACGAAAGGCCTCGGAGCAGGCAATACAAATAATCTGCCTTTAAAGGGATTGCGATGGTTCCCTTATGCAGCCAGTGAAGAGTTTTTCATATTTTCTTAATTCATGTTCCCAGTTTTTACATCTTCAACCTCCCTGGCCCCCCCCCCCCCCCCCCCCCCCCGCCCTCCTTAAGTTCAAAGTTCTGCCAAGTCATTACTATGAAGACAATTTAGTTGTTGGCCTGCGCTTGTTTTTTCCCCACTATTAGATTGTTTCGTCTTTGTATTTGTCTGACTTTATTCAAGTTTAAAAGGCTGTGCCAGTCTTGAATAAAAGTTACGCTGTGTTAGGTTTCCTTATTGGTCAGCGTTCATGAGCTGCAGTATTAGTTCAGTAACAATAATATCAACGGCATGCACACTACCCTACTGTCGTTAATGCCCCAGGTTCATATTTTACCACAATCTTTTCATTAAAGCTGATCCTTCCTTAAAAAACAATTATTGGAAAAAAAGAGTGAAGACCTAAATTGACCTCTTTAACACACACACACACACACACCCACACACACACCACACACACACACACACACCCACACACACACACGTCACTCTCTCTCTCTCTCTCTCTCTCTCTCTCTCCTCTCTCTCTCTCTCTCTCTCTCCTCTCTCTCTCTCTCTCTCTCTATCTCTCTCTCTGTGAAGAAAGGAATTCTGTTTTACGTCTCGTCACACACACACACACACACACACACCACACACACACCATCACACACCACACACACACACCACACACACACACACACACACACACCACACACACACATATGTGATTTTGCAGAGACTATTATCATAAAAGAAGAGAAGAGGACGAAGTGGTTACATAGAACAAAAATAAAGGATAGATGAATTATAGGACAGTAACTATGAAAAATTAGAGAAAAATAACTAAAGTAATCTAACTTACGATTATGATTATAAAATGTTCCTTAATGGACTTTCCAAAAGGTTCTCGTTAATTAACAAGAGAAACAACTGGCAACGAATCTGAAAAGTCAAACACATTAACATGCCCAGTGTCAGCACTTGGTATAACACCATTCAAAAAGGGTGTCATTAGTTTCACAAGTAAAAATCACATGTTGAACTGAAAGATCCCCTCGACATACACTCTTAACAGTCTGGCAATACTTGGTTCGTAGGGAATTACATAGAAGTCTAAAAGTCAGGCTTGAAACCGGTCGGCTAATCGACACAAAGTTTGACAGAGTTTGCTGACGAGGTTTTGATGATAATTTCCTTGTATGACAAAGGACAATCAACTTTAATACTACCTAATATATTCTTTGCTCCCCTTTTTGCTGCTCTATCTGCTTGATCGTTTAAAAACGAAGGAGGATGTGCGATGGAACCCAAGAAAATACAACATAGTACCTTTCATGTAAAGACAGTGCAACATGTACTTAATCTCAAATAATAATTCCTCTCTCTGTGTATTTTCAAAGCAATGCAAACTTTTTAATACTGACTGTGAATCAACACAACACAGGATATTTAAATATTGAGACAGGCAAGGAAATTAAATAATTTAATGCCTTCAGGACAGCAACTAGTTCAGCTGTAAATATGGAATGACCCTTTACCTAAATAATATGATTTTTCAGCTTTGAAATCTGGAATTAAAAAGCCAGATCCCGCACTACCATCATCAAGAACTGAGCCGTCAGTGTATACTTTCAAATAGTAAACTTTTTTTCCATGTCAGTTTTGACAGATGCTGCTAACAAATGCGGCAAACATCACTTTATTTAGATCAGAAGAAAAAAATGTTAACTATTATTTCCGTTAGTTCCCAAGGGGGTACCGGCGGAACCAGTGCGCGAGGGCGCTACCTCGTGTGGGTTAATCTTTGATGAATTAAAACATTCTGAAACATATGAACGAAGCGTCTCTAAATTTGAATTTTTACTGTGCATTTTTCGAAAAATCAATGTTCGGATCGTGTATTTAACTCTTCAAGGTCGTCCATTGATCTGTCTTTATGTGTCCTCTGTCTGTCCTGTCTGTCTGTCTGGGTCCC
>JADBJO010010652.1:65000-70939 GCA_016801955.1 Conus betulinus | reverse complement strand
ACTCTTGTGTCGCGTTTCGTGCTTGCGTTAATGTGTGTGTGGTGTGGGGGGGTGTGGGGGTGTTTGTGTGTGTGTGTGTGTGTTTGCGTGTGTGTGTTGTGTGGTGTGGTGTGTGTGTGGTGGGTTTTTGTGTGTGTGTACATCGGGCGCCTGTGTGTGTGGTGTGTATATTATATCTATATATATCTATTATATATTATGTTTGTCCATGTGCATGCCGCTGAAATGCTATGCTTGTGTGGTGCAGTGTGTGTGTTTGTGGTGCTCCATGCGCGTGCTATGTGCGTTATTGAGCTATATATATTATGATATAGTATATATAATATAGTGTTGTGTGTGTGTGTGTGTTTGTGGGGTGTGTGCCGTGTGTGTAAGTGGGGTGGGGGGCCTCAAGAGAGCCTGTGCACATTCGTATTTGAGTACACACACATCCTCTCCTCCCTCCCTCCCCTCCTCCCCTCCCTCGTCTCTCTCTCTCTCCTCTACTCTCTCCTCGCTCGTCTCTCTCTCGTTTCTCCTCTCGCTCTCATCTCTCTCTCTCTCTCCCTCTTTTTTCTCTCTTCTCTTTCTTTCTCTCTCATTCTCTCTCTCTGTACTGGGGCCCCGCGCGAACTCTCTGTCTCTGTCTGTCTGTCTGTCTGTCCTGTCTGTCTCTTCTCTCTCGCTCTCTCTCTCTGTCTCTCTCCTCTCAAAACACACACGCACACGCACGCACGCACGCACGCACGCACGCACGCACGCTCACGCACGCAACGCACGCACGCAGCACACACACACCCACACACACACACACCCACACAGAGGAAGCGCGGGCGGCGTGGACTGTAATCAACACGCATATTTTTCTGATAATGGCTCTCCATGGTGCCGGCCAGTGAGGTCCATCTCTATTTCAGCAGCCCGACTCCCTTTATCATTTCTCTTAACTAACGCCCTTCAGGACAGATACCGACCAATCCCCTAGCGTCGGTTGCTTGAATGACATAGATATGCTCGTAACATCACCGGATGAAATAATAACATTTCATTTGGCTAAAATCAGTGACCAGGCAGACTGGAATTCGAGTTTCTTGTTCAGATGCAGTCTCTGTAAATGTCACTTTTCATTTTGTTTTGTTGCCCCCCCCCCCCCCCCCCCCCCCCCCCCCCCCCCCCTGTTTGCTTGGTTCCAAGATATGACGTCAATGTCGAGCCGGAAGGCATACTTCACCACTATGCCTACTTCTGTCGGTTGTCTGTCTGTCCGTGTGTCTGCATTTTCGCGCTTCTCTCTCCGGCCGAATCTGTATCTGTTTCCAGTTGTCTTTTTTTTTTCTGTCTCTGTAGTAATCTCACATTATTTTCTCTCTGTCACTTTCTCTGTCCGTTATCTATTTAAATCTGTATGTACCTCTCTATCTGTCTGTCTGTCTGTCTGTCTGTCTGTCTGTCTGTCTCTCTCTCTCTCTCTCTCTCTCTCTCCCCCTCTCTTTCTGTCTCTCTCTCCTCACTCCCTTGCGTTCTTTGTTTCTGTCTCTGTCTGTCTGTCTGTCTGTCTGTCTGTCTGTCTCTCTCTCTCTCTCTCTCTCACTCTCTCTCCCTCTCTCTCTCTCTCTCTCTCTCTCTCTCTCTGTGTGTGTGTGTGTGTGTGTGTGTGTGTGTATGTGTGTGTGTGTGTGTGTGTGCTGTCGGTAAAGAAAAAGCTGTGTAAATGTTGTATGTATTGATGTACTTTATGCTCAGTGTTTTTGCCAGTATTGCAAATGTAGTTGCACAGCATTCATCACACGGGTCACGGAGTTTGTATATCACGGAACTGTGATCCGAATATGTCGCAAGGTTTTCTTCGTCGACCCCCGAGGCTGAACGTAATGAACGGCTTACAATTGTGCTCAGTACCGCATCGCGCATGCCCATGACAGCGTGCTTATTGAGATCAAACAAGAACACTTTTTGAACATGGGAATTTACCAGTCTGCTTTTCAGGAATGTTCAGAAGGATAACAAAGATAACGGTGATGTTTGGTATATTTGGGGGAGATGCGTCTTGCACTTGGGTGTATGTACATCCCTTAGTGAACCGGGCCCAGGATATTCTGGTACCCGTAGTGCTGGAAGCAACACGTTCAAAGTTATATTCGTGAAATGGATCAGACTCCTATGTGGGTGTCAACAGGTGGTCCAGGCTGAACCCCTGACACACGCCAGTTTTCTTTCTGTTTCAGCTCTGGCACACTGCACTTTTTGTTTCGTTTGAACCATAACGCACTCCACGTTTGCTTCCATTGGAGCCCACGGCACACTGCATTTTTTTGGTTTCGTTTGAACCATACCACATTCCACTTGTGTTGCCGTTGGAATGCATGGCACGTTTCACTCTGGTTTTCCGTTGAAAATCATGGCGCGTTCACTGCTGTTTCCAGTGGAATTGGCGGCGCATTACACTTTTGTTTGCACTTGATCTCAAGACACACCTGAATTTTCTTTCCTTTTGAACTAATGCTTTCCAGTTTGGGTTTCGATTTGAGCTCATGGCACACATCTCTTCTATGGACATCTGAACCCATGGCACACCCCACTTTTGTTTCCATTGGAATTCGTGGCACACTCCACTTTTGTGTGCATTTCAATTCATGGTACACTCCACTTTTGTGTGCATTTCAATTCATGGTACACTCCACTTTGTGTGCATTTCAATTCATGGCACACTGCACTTTTGTGTGCATTTCAATTCATGGTACACTCCACTTTTGTGTGCATTTCAATTCATGGTACACTCCACTTTTGTGTGCATTTCAATTCATGGCACACTGCACTTTTGTGTGCATTTCAATTCATGGTACACTCCACTTTTGTGTGCATTTCAATTCATGGCACACTGTCTTTTGTGTGCATTTCAATTCATGGCACACTGCACTTTTGTGTGCATTTCAGTTCATGGTACACTCCACTTTTGTGTGCATTTCAGTTCATGGTACACTCCACTTTTGTGTGCATTTCAGTTCATGGTACACTCCACTTTTGTGTGCATTTCAGTTCATGGTACACTCCACTTTTGTGTGCATTTCAAGTCGGTACACATTCCACTATTTTTTTTTTTTTTTTTCAATTTGAGCTTATGGCACTCTCCACTTTTGTTGTCGATTCAATTCATCGAACACGCCACTTGTGTTATTTGAGATCATAACACACTCCACTTGTGTTATTTGAGATCATAACACACTCCACTTGTGTTATTTGAGATCATAACACACTCCACTTGCGTTATTTGAGATCATAACACACTCCACTTCTGTTGTTTTGAAATCATAACACACTTGTTTTCATTTGAATCCATGGTACGCTCCACTTTTGTTCTTATTTGAGCTGATGACACACTCCACTTTTTACATTTAAAATCGAAGCACACACTTTTTTTACTTCTTAACTCGCAGTCACTCCCCTTTTGTTTCCATTGAAATTCATGGGCAAGTTGCAGAATTACAAACAGAAAAGCAGCAGTTACGAATTGTGACAAGAGGAAAAAAATGTAGAGATCTTTATGAACAAAAACGGGAGAATCGTCCACAGAAGCCGAATGATTGTGAACAGTAGTAAAATAACACAAAATAAAAAAGCACAGTCAAACAGAGTAGGAGGAAAGAGGAAACTATTGGCACAGAACTTGCACAGGTGAGGATGCTTTTAGTACTAATAGACCCCCCGCCCCCTCCCCCTTCCCTTTTCCGGCATCTCCGCGTGGTCTCTGAATGCAAAAATGAACAACAAACGAATACTGTCGAGCAACAAACAGAATTTTTAAGGCTGTGAAAACAATAAACCAGTAACAAACTTTAAAAAACAGCATGTTCACCGTATCAGACAATTGACTAACCCAAAAAGACGCTTCCCTCGCGCCGAAAATGCTATTCAATATGTCGTAAAAGAAAAACATAAGTACTATATATAACATGTGTGTGTTTATACATTACAGAGATTAATAAAACAGACATGAAAAGCCCAAACTAATGTACACCTCCTGAGTGGTAATGTGTCAAATTCATAATACAAATGCTGAAGTGTCAAACTGGAGGGATGCAAAGGGATGGCATTTTCAGGAACACATGTGATGAATGGACGTGTCAAAGGACGGAGGGGAGAAAGGAGTAGAGGAGAAAATAAAATGACACACAGAAAGAGAGGAAAGCTGTACCAAAATCGATTGATGGAAAGATGATATACAGCTGGAATGTTGATGTCCTTAACGTGTCAGTATAACAAACGGGTTCATCTTAACAAAGAGTCGTTTTAGGTTTATAAAACAGAATGTGGACCGTGCCATATTGCGAGGGAAAGAGGAAGCGTGTGGAGATACACCTGTTCACTTAGTGCCATCTGGTAGTGGCATTGGAAAGTACCGTTGTGACGGAATATCACTTAAGCAGCCTTTGTTAAGTTTGGCAGGATCACTGTGTGAGAATGTGTCAGTCAGGCGGTATTTTGTAAGTGTTGAGAGAAGCGTTCCGTGGGAACGTGCAGATGTATTGACATTTTGAAGGTGTTTGCAGGGTATCGCGTCGGAACTCGCAGGTATGTTACGTGTTGGCAGGATCATCGTCGGGTGAACCTGTGTCCTAGTGGCATTTGGTAAATGTTGACAGGATCATTTTGAGGGATCTTGCTGATATAGCGGTGTTTAGTGAGTGTTGTTGGCAGGATCAATTTGTAGGGAAGGGTTTTTTTTCAATTAGCTGCGTTTGATCAGTGTGATAGGATCATCGTGTTGGAATGTGTTGATTTAGGGGGGTTTGGTAAGTTGATGGGAAAAGGCGACGAGGATTTGTTAGTGTAAATGACACTCAGCAAGTATTGGCCGAATCATTCTCTTGGTACTTGCTACTTTAACTGACACCGAGACAACCTTAGCAGGGTCATTCTGAAACGACACACCTGATCGACTGGCCGTAGAAAAATAATGAATCAGTGAATTATTTGTGACTGTATTTAAATAGATTATTCAAAACGTGATTGATCATACTACAAAACACTTTATTGGTTTGACATCTGTTGTTCTCTGTGTTTTGCTTAGGTGCCAGGTGGCTACGTTTTCGGGAATGTATTAATGTGTATGGGAAACTGGCAATGATCAGAATACGGGACCCCTACCAGTTCTGTATCTTCCTCCATGGCCCATAGCTGATCGGCTTTCCGAACGAGTGCAGGCGACGATACATGGAGAGTGGAGCTCTAGTGTGGTTTGATGTATGCACGGTCGTCACACGATGGGAAACTGGCGGCTGGCGAGCTGACAGGCCATCTTCAGGGGGAAGCACCCAGCGCAGCCTGTCACGCCATCACAATCCCCCCTGAGAGGAACAGGATTTGCAGGGAATGTCAATGGACTTCCCACGCTTTCCCACAAGCTTCCCATGAGACATGCAAAGAAGTGTCGGAAGCTGTCTCTCAATCACGCGAAACCAAACATACCGTCACGGTGACGTTGAGGGAGGGAGGGCAAGGCGTTGGATCTGATATCACAGCTAACGTGACGCTGTCAGCACGGGTGGTGTACATGTGCGGGCGATACGAGTGGTTCCTCTGGCTGGTCAGTATCGATCATCTCTCTGGAAGAGAGGCCGAGGCGATGCGAACACTTTGCACGTCGAGGTTTCCCTGCACAGGTGAAACATTGGTGTTCACCAACAGCAGCATGCGACCAGATTCTGGCATGTGGGCAGTGTGATCTTCAGCGGATTCAAACGTTTAATGTTCACCAGCCACCTACTGATGTCAAGAATCTTTGTAACCATATCAAGCTGAACATTGAAATAGAAAGGGAAGCAGTTGACTTCTGACGTTTTAAACATGTAAATCAAGTAAAATGAATTTAGCGCTAAAGAAGTTCCGCTTCTTGTACGTCCTTCTCTAGGGAGGTGCAGCAGTCGTTTCTCTTGGTGGTGACTTCATGTATTTGGGCTCGC
>JADBJO010010652.1:52500-55000 GCA_016801955.1 Conus betulinus | reverse complement strand
CCTCTGCCGCACCCGTCACTCACCCACCTCACCACTCTAGATTGTCTTCATGCTTTTGTTGTTGTTGTTGTTGTTGTTTTTAATTTTGGCATGGGCGTTTGGCGAGTCCACCTCCTTACCCCCTTCTTCCTCCTCCTCTTCGCCACCGTCAGTCTGTTAACTGATGAGTAGGTGTCGATGGAGGGGGCGCTGTCATGTTTTGTTTGATCTGACACGTTTCTTTCTTTTTTTTCTCAAAGTGTATTTTCTCTTTGTTTTTGTTCTTCAAGAGAGAGAGACAGACAGACAGACAGAGACAGACAGAGACAGAGACAGAGAGAGACAGAGAGGTGGAGGGGGGGGGGGGGGGAAAAATATGCTAACACAGACAAAAATTGAAGAATAGCCTATAAAACTCTCTCGTTTTCGTATCGTATATGTGTATAGGCTTCCATTTGTGTGCCCTTATTGTCTTTGTGAGTGAATGTGTGTATGCATATGAGTGTGCGTGTGGATGTGTGGGGGAGGGTGGGCGGGTGCGTGTGTGTGTGTGTGTGTGTTGGTGTGCGTGTGCGTGCGTGCGTGCGTGTGTGCATGCATGCGTGCGTGCGTGCGTGTGTGTGTGTGTGTGTGTGTGTGTGTTGTTGTGTGTGTGAGAGAGAGAGCATGGCCGTGTGTTTATCTTTTTTGACATCTGCAATCCGGCTGTTTTTGCGTCTGAGTGTAATAAAGACAGACACAAGTGCAACACCCCAGAAAACAGTCGTCCCCCCTCCCGTTGCATTTTTTATGTGTGTTTACGGATGTATGTCATAATGTGTTTTCAAAACCTGGCCAACCACAACAGCAGCTGTCAACTCATTTACTCGCTTTTTTTTTTTTTTCACCGCGGCCACAGCAGATTTTTTTTTGTCCACTTTAAGCGCTGGGTAACAGCTTGCCATACACTGTCAACAGCTGGCCACACACAACGGTACTAACGGGGTGTTGTGTAGAGACGCTCCAGTGGCTATCGTTATCAGAACTAGGGATCCAGTCCTGGCTATTGTCGGGCAGGGCAACGGCAGCTGCTCGCGGAGAGACCTATTTTTCACCTGGTGACCTGACTGTCTGGGGTCGTGAAAAGGGGGGGAAAAGTTCGTCACTCTGTACATAGAGGCCTCGTTGGCTCAGCGATGAAACGCAGGGTGTATGGTCGCACGGTGTCAGTTCAAAGTCATTTAATAGATCCTAATGGTACATAGTTTGCCAGTTTCATCATCGTCGTCGTCTTCGTTGTCATGATCATCATGAACATCATCATCGTCATTGTTACTCTTCTTCTTCTTCTTCTTCTTCTTCTTCTTCCTATTGTTATTATTATCATTATCATTATCGTTTATATTATTTTGATGAACAAGATGATGATGTTCATTATCATCATTTATCAGTATTATTTTTGACGACGACGACGATGATTGTCATTGTTACTACTTTATCATCATCATCATTGTCATTATTGATATAGCCCAGGTGGCCGCCTGGGGCCTAACGGGGCTGTTGACACGTTGGACACGTAGGAGAAAAAAACAAATCACATTCTGAAAAAGGAGAAAAGAAAAAGGTCACGCCATGAAATAGTAACAAAACGACGAAGACAGAATGCACATTCATGAGAAAGTGTACGCAGCCGACTCACTTACATCTTAATGCGATTGAGTGACCTGGTCGTGCTGACAGTCACGGCCATTCTGCTTAAAGACAGTAAAGATGTTCATGAAAAAAAACACTTTTGAGGAAACTGAAAGCACGATGCTATGTGGACAAATTCGCATCGCAGAACAGGCAGCTCGTGTGCGCTGTGGACAGTTGACCTGTTTCCCCGCCCTGTCAGCGGATCACACGAGAAAAAGCCCCAATGTCAAAACCTTGATCAGAACGAAACGAGACAGCAGGAAAGGAAGACAACATGAAAAAAAAATAACAGCAAAACGAGGCAACAGTAAAGGAAGACAACATGAAAAATAACTGCAAAACGAAGACAACACTGTAGGAAGACAACATGACGAAACATAGCTGCAAAAGGAGGCAACAGCAAAGGAAGACAACATGAAAAAATAACTGCAAAACGAGACAACACTGTAGGAAGACAACATGACGAAAAAATAGCTGCAAAACGAGGCAACAGCAAAGTAAGACGAAATGACGAAAAATAATTGCAAAACGAGACGACAGCAAAGGAAGACAACATGACGAAAAATAACTGCAAAACGAGACAACAGCAAAGGAAGACAACATGACGAAAAATAAATGCAAAACAAGACAACAGCAAAGGAAGACAACATGACGAAAAGGCACATTGCAAACAACGACAAACAAAAAAGAAAACAACGTTGACGAAAAAAGAACAGCACGTAAACGAGGCAACAGCAAAGGAAGACAACATGAAAAATAACTGCAAAACGAAGACAACACTGAAGGAAGACAACATGACGAAACATAGCTGCAAAACGAGGCAACAGAAGAGAGAGAGAAAAAGAGC
>JADBJO010010652.1:42500-47500 GCA_016801955.1 Conus betulinus | reverse complement strand
TTACATGCCAGTTTGTCCAGTGTTCGAACACAAGGAACCTGCAGGGCGCGCGTTAACTTTATCCACTAATCACAATAAAAGACAGCAACGTCTGTAATCTATGTTTTTTTCTGGCATCGATTTGTTGATTACTCACCATAAAATCTGTGACAATACTGAATAACTTTCTTCTCATTTCATTCTTATTAAGCGCCAGCACCTGCTTAGTTACAAAGTTACCTGAATAATTGACTGTGGAAATTCGGTATATCACATTTCCAGTTGATAAGAAATTGGAGTTTGTACAATAAAAATGTAAGAACATAGAACTTTTTAACTTCCATTTACTAAAGTTGTTTCACGAAGATAGTACTCTATCTGCCCACTCTAGGTAAAACATAGTCAAACCAAAGGCAAAAAACCATGAACATACCTTTACATTCACAAACACCTGAACCAGCGTCACAGCCTTCACCCCATTCTGCTCAGTGAAGAAATGATCTCAGAGCCAGAACGCTGGGAGTATATAGGCCTTCCACCCCCTTTGAACAAGATCTTTCGAGAAAGTCTATTGTGGTCTGCGTCACAATAGAACGACTACAAGCGTCTAAAGTGCCTAAGATCTGGCCTTTGTGGGCTGCTCTTCAACGAACATTCTATCCCCTAGGGTCCGACAACCAACTGGGCCGACCGCCATGTAAGTGGCTGGATCTGTAGAAGTGCAGAGGAACAGACCCTTCAGACTTTGTACCTAGAGCAAAGTCCAGCATCCCCACCTAAAAGATGTTTACCTAAAATCTCAAGTCCACCTCAGCTTATACTCAGTCTCCCGGACCAAACCATCCAGACCAGCCATGGTCAAAGGGAGGCTCTCAAGAGCCCCTCAGCCAAGGCGACACCAATTACGATGTGGCTGAAGTCTAATGGCTGTCTCTCCAAAACCAGTCTGCCCAGACCAGCCGTTGGCAAATTGTCTGCTGACTGACCAGCCTCTTAACTGGCATTCCAGCCTACCAGCTAGGTTGCCCCTCACTGCGATTCTATCCCGCGTTTAAGGGGTTAACCACTACAACTCTCTGTCAGGCCTAAGATTGAAAAAAAAACGTCTTCTATCGAAATCACTCACTTCATCTTCCTCACATGCAGCCTATAGAAAGGCCTGGATGATTTCTCATTCCAAATCGAGAAATAAAATCAAATGAAGAGTTACTGGTTCGCGATGTTTTTGTCACATAACGCAGGAAAGACCAAACGTGTACTCCCAAACTGCTAATTCGAAAATTCTTTGGTAGAATGGATGATAATGTATTCTGTCAACCGGACAGCTGGTACTGCTGGTACTATAGCAGTTTGTCACGACGTGATGAATCACCTGCTTCGGCTAAAAGCTGACGTAACTTTTTCTCTCACTTCCTTGTTTACATTTACCAAAGATTGTCGATTTGCAAACATGGTCCGGACAGGTTTTGGCGCCAGACTCTGAGAGAAGGATGCCAGGCCTGGATCAGTGGAACGTCTGTCACTGACAGCTGTGCTCAATGGGAGGAGTCTGCCGTGAAATCAGTACGGGTTTCATTCTTCTCTGGGGTGACCTGGAAAGGTCATCGATTTTCGTGGGCCGTACCTGATCATGTGTAAGGCTCTGTGGGCATGGCGGGTGATTCTTTTGAAAACAAAACGGACGCACGAGCGCCCTGGCGCGTTCTCTCTCTCTCTCTCTCTCTCTCTCTCTCTCTCTCTCTCTCTCTCTCTCTCTCTCGCGGGGAGAGGAGGTTCCGTTGCAGGAAGACGAACGCGTGTTACCACGTTTTCACATGTACGGACTTTCTATACATTGTTTTGTCTGATGGAAAATGTACAGATCCATTTTCAAACAGTTTAGACGCCTCTCTCTCTCTCTCTCTCTCTCTCTCTCTCTCTCTCTCTCTCTCTCTCATACACACACGCATATACATATACGCACGCATGCGCGCTCACACACACACACACACACACATATATATATATATATATATATATATGTACACACCCTTTAGCACTCACACATACAGACACACACCCGCCCATATATATATATATATATATATATATATATATATATATATATATATATATAATAGACTAATAAATTCCAAGGATAAGTAACCGAGCACTGTTCCAACAACTTACAGAGCAGCTTGGTGTTGCAATGACTGTAAGAAATAATCAGTTATAACAAAACTTGCTCTTATGTCTTACATTGAAGAAATACGGGGAGATAAGCATTCACATCCGCAGTGGCAGTTAATTCTGCCGAACTAGCAATATGTGCTTGACAGGATGAATGGGGAACAAAATATGCTTCTCAAAATGAGCTTTTAGCAAACTTATAGTTTCCCAATGGGGAGACAATCTCCAATGGGAGGAAAACTCACAAACATCTAACTTCTGGTCAGATACCGGTATTTCGAAACCTGATTGTTTCTCCTCAGTGACCGCGGAAAGTGGTAACTTGACTCCTCTGCCTTTTCGGTTTTAAAAGAATGCTATCCCAGAAAAAAGGCTGGTGTGCAGTACCGTAGTATGTTGGTTGAGTTTTAAAAAAAAAACCAAAGGTGCCACCTAAGAAGCAAAAAGAAAATCATGAACGAGCAAAACAAGCTACATTTTCTTGTGAAAAGTAGAAAATATGAAAAGATAACCTCTTAAGACACAAGTGCTGAGAGATTGTCTCCCCCTTGGAGACTATAAGCTGGCTGAAAGTTCATTTTGAGAAGCATTTATTATTCCCCATTCCCATTCACCCTTACTGCTAGTTAGACAGAATTAACACTTAGATATGAATGCTAGTTAGACAGAATTAAGATGCCACTACAGAGTATGAATGCTTATTTCCCCCTATTTATATATATATATCTAAGATATACGAGCAAGTTTTGTTTATAATTGAATGTATATATATATATATATATATATATATATATATAGTGTGTGTATGTGTGTGTGTGTATATGTATATGTATGTGTGTGTACACACACGTGTGTGTGTGTGTGTGTGTGTGTGTGTGTGTGTGTGTGTGTGTGTGTGGTGACGAAAAAGAATCGTCACATCGCCGAAACAGTTTCAATCGGCCTTGGGGACTCGCACAATGATTGCCACTGTCACTGCCCATCCGCGTGTGCCGTCACTCTGGTGGTTGTCAGTGACACAAACGACTCATGATTCATTGTGCTCAGGGTCTGTATCCCCCCATCTGCCTTATCCTGCCAGGTGAGTGTGGCCGGTAGACCTGCCTGTAAATAGCCAAACTAACAGTTTAGACATAACGGCAATGTACATCCTGCCCCGATGTCGGTGAATGTCCCGTCTCCTTTTGTGTTCTCTGTCTGTCTCTGTGTGTGTCTCTCACTCTTTCTCTCTCCGTCCGTCTCTGTCTGTCTGTCTATCTGTGTCTGTCTGTCTGTCTGTCTGTGTCTCTCTCTCTCTCACTCTCTCCTCTCTCTCTCTCTCTCTCTCTCTCTCTCTCTCTCTCTCTCTCTCTCTCTCTCTCTCTCTCTCTCTCTCTCTCTCTCTCTCTGTCTCTTTCTCAACAATGACCGCTCACAGTAGATGTTTACTAAATCACCGTGTTTTGAAAGATTTTACTTCAGGCCTAATCATTGTTCACGGCACAAATATACATGCAAAGAGATAAAAAAAAAAAAAAACAAACAAACAAACCGAGAGATTATGTGGGGAAGGGGAGTGGGGAAGGGGGGAGGGGTGTGTGTGTGCAGACAGATGTGGGAAACGCAGGGAAGGAGTTTGGGTGGAAAAAGAATGCGGTGAATGGGGAAGGGGAGGGGGGCTTTGTCTGTAGCATTGTAGCATTTGTGTTGGCTCAAATGGAGCTCTGTATCGAAAACGAAATGGGCAGGATTTTTTTTTTCAAGACACGACACGCCCAATTCTTTCTTTTACAATATATTTACCACAGCATTTGGCCTAAAAGGAAATCCCTGAAATAATTGGGGGCATCACACATACACTGACAGGCACGGACGCGCGCACGCGCGCGCGCACACACACACACACACACACACACACACACACACACACACATATATACACACCACACACATATATATATACACACGCGCACACACAAGCACACACGCGCACACACACACGGAATAATGAGAAAAATTGTTCATCTGAGAATAGTCCTGTCTGTAACTCTGTCCCTATTAATTCATTCACCATTTAGATATTTATGATGTACGGGGCCAGGAGAGGGTTCGATTTCTGGCATTCCAGTATATCTCCGCCTGCGGGGCTGGAATAGCTCCGTTGTTAGAGTGCCCTGGCTTAGAACCATGAGGTCACGGGTGTGAATTTCCACCGGGGAGATTCGGTACAGGGATATATTTTTTTCTCCAGGAGTTAACATTTGTTCTGAATCCATTTCCTGACAAATCCTTTGAATAAGAGTATCAACCGAGAAGTTTCGTGTGTGATCGCACACATAATGATTATATGGCATACACGTAAAATCCCATCGCCAGCTTTCGGACCAGAAAAAACCGATTTGGCTCTTGGTGTAGATGACACAAACATAGAAAACATACATCCTCCATAAAAAAAAAATCGAAGAAATGAGGGGGAAAAAATCAGTGACTGATATCCGACTGAGTAACACGGGAAACGAATGGTTAGGGTTAGCACCTGGAGGCAGCTCTTTCAAGGTAGGCAACCCGCTGTATAAAGGAGGTGTGACTGTAAAGCTCATACAGCATAGATTCTAACCGTGGATAGGCGCTATGTCAGTACCTCAGCAAAACAATCACGAATATTTCCTTCCGTCGGCTTTCCATTATCAGCTGGCACCACCCATCTCTTTCATGGCCGCCTGATTGGAGAATATGGACGAACCTAATGGCACGCCATGGAACAGTGTATCTAGGTTACGAATAGCGTGGGATGTATCGTGTAACGGGTAACCCTTCAGAGTATTGACCAGATCTGTTCCAGCTGGGCACTTCTGGGGTCAGTACGGGAATTT
>JADBJO010010652.1:27500-37500 GCA_016801955.1 Conus betulinus | reverse complement strand
CTGTCGCCTTCCATCCTCCATGGTCGCCTGTAGGGAAAACCAGGAACGAAACTGATGGTCCTCCATCTTCCATGGTCGCCTGTAGGGAAACTAGGAACGAAGCTGATGGTCCTCCATCTCCTCCATGGTCGCCTGTAGGGAAAACCAGGAGCGAAGCTGATGGTCCTCCATCTCCTCCATGGTCGCCTGTAGGGAAAACCAGGAGCGAAGCTGATGGTCCTCCATCTCCTCCATGGTCGCCTGTAGGGAAAACCAGGAGCGAAGCTGATGGTCCTCCATCTCCTCCATGGTCGCCTGTAGGGAAAACCAGGAGCGAAGCTGATGGTCCTCCATCTCCTCCATGGTCGCCTGTAGGGAAAACCAGGAGCGAAGCTGATGGTCCTCCATCTCCTCCATGGTTGCCTGTAGGGAAAACCAGGAACGAAACTGATGGTCCTCCATCTTCCATGGTCGCCTGTAGGGAAAACTAGGAACGAAGGTGATGGTCCTCCATCTCCTCCATGGTCGCCTGTAGGGAAAACCAGGAGCGAAGCTGATGGTCCTCCATCTCCTCCATGGTCGCCTGTAGGGAAAAACCAGGAGCGAAGCTGATGGTCCTCCATCTCCTCCATGGTTGCCTGTAGGGAAAACCAGGAGCGAAGCTGATGGTCCTCCATCCTCCTCCATGGTCGCCTGTAGGGAAAACCAGGAACGAAGCTGATGGTCCTCCATCCTCCATGGTCGCCTGTAGGGAAAACCAGGAACGAAGCTGATGGTCCTCCATCCTCCATGGTCGCCTGTAGGGAAAACCAGGAACGAAACTGATGGTCCTCCATCTCCTCCATGGTCGCCTGTAGGGAAAACCAGGAACGAAGCTGATGGTCCTCCATCTCCTCCATGGTTGCCTGTAGGGAAAACCAGGAGCGAAGCTGATGGTCCTCCATCTCCTCCATGGTTGCCTGTAGGGAAAACCAGGAGCGAAGCTGATGGTCCTCCATCTTCCATGGTCGCCTGTAGGGAAAACTAGGAACGAAGGTATGGGTCCTCCATCTCCTCCATGGTTGCCTGTAGGGAAAACCAGGAGCGAAGCTGATGGTCCTCCATCTCCTCCATGGTCGCCTGTAGGGAAAACCAGGAGCGAAGCTGATGGTCCTCCATCTTCCATGGTCGCCTGTAGGGAAACTAGGAACGAAGGTGATGGTCCTCCATCTCCTCCATGGTCACCTGTAGGGAAACTAGGAATGAAGCTGATGGTCCTCCATCTCCTCCATGGTCGCCTGTAGGGAAACTAGGAACGAAGGTAATGGTCCTCCATCTCCTCCATGGTCGCCTGTAGGGAAAACCAGGAACGAAGCTGATGTTCCTCCATGGAGCAGTGTGTCGTGCTGGTGTTTTGTTGGGATACATCATTCACAGGATGACCCATCAATCTGATGACCAGATATGTTCCAGCTGGCCTTTGCTGGGGTCAGTACTGGAGTCATATGCAGAGTTCCAGACTACTGCTGACCTACATTTTTTTTTTTTTTGCAAATTAAATCTACGACTTCATATAACAGACCATCATTGAAATGGTTTTATCGTCGATGAAGGTTTTAAACAATATCAGTTAATTAAATTTCCAGCGGTTCTATTGTGATGAACACCCACTTGATCAGTAACTTCCAAGGTTCCACTTCGTCCAGATTGACACATTCATTTTGAAATGAAGAAGGGCCTATAACTTCGGAAAGATTAGCACGTGCGAAGAAATCATGTGGGTCTCAGGTTTATAGGAAACAGGATTTGGCGAGACTGCTTTGGTGCTCTCACTAGTTACGACACGCTCTTCCACCCCTACCCCTACCTCTCTCATGGCCTTCGTCAGTCTTTTTGACACTCTTTAGGTCTTTGGACAATAAAACCAAGATTCCCGCCTAGTCAACGACAATAAGCATAATTTTTCTTTATTGCGGATACTACGAAAACCTTCTTCCAAGACGTTCCACTAAATGTGATTTATTTTAAAGTCCTCATTTCTTTTGTTTTTGATCTGACTAAAACGTGGATTTTAAACAGCTCTCTTCCTTCTTTCCAGTAGTCACGGCGGAGTGGTTAGCGTCACGGATTCCCGGCTCAGAGTTAGTTATATTTGTGGATTTTTTTTTCGGCTCATGACCGGCTCCTGTACAGAGCTGAGTTTGCAATGGGCTCACGTGGGAAACTTGTACCAGACAGTCGAGTTTCATCCCCTTAAAAGATGTGTCTCTGAGAGTGTTCCTCACATTTCCTGACCAACACTACATGTGCTGTGTCTTCCGGGCCTGGCTGACGCTGGGATGTCATGAAAGAGAGTGCAGAGTACAGTTCAGTACGTGTAGTCTTAGATCAGATGGAACTTCGTGGCGTCATCTTCATCGTCCTCACCCTCATCTTCATTCATCAGTTTGGTTTGTTGTTTGTTTGTTTTTTGGGGGGTCTCCTGTTCTGTGGATATATTCATGCCCTGCTTTCGTGGGTGATCTCAGTTTCGATTTCCACTCCACGTTTACGCCCTTGGTGAGTCCCTGACAGAGGTCGTCAGTATCGGCGAGCTCATGCGGGTTTTCGTTGGACGAACGTGGTGGGGACGTTAACTCATGGTGGCCGTGCAAGAAAGCCATGATTGTGGTCAGCAGGGAGCTAAGCAGGTGATGTCTGCGTATGCTGGATCAAGAGAGGCACCACTGAACACCACCGAACTGACCTGGCAGCAGTGCAGGGTTCCTCCGGCCGGTCGGCTCCTGATGACTTGACATTGACAGCTCCCTGTTGATTGGTGGCGCCGGGGCTGCGACGGGGCATGGGAGTGAATGTGGACGGGGTGGGAGCCACTGTGAGATGCATAAGAGTGTGATTCCACCGGACTGGCACACCAGATTGAGAGAGCAAAGAAACAAAGAAAGAAAGAAACAGAAAAGTGTCCTCTGTCTTTGCCTATTCTCCATCTTCCCTGTAATCGTGACGTACCTCAGTGCCGGTCTTCAGCTCTTGGTCCATATGCGTTCCCCGAGGGTTATCCCGGGGCAGCCCAGAAACACCTCCTTTCCATAATTATGACCACCTCACTGAGCAGATGGCGAAGACGTAGAATGGGGAGTGGTGGTAATGGGAAAACACAGCCCTAGCCAACGTGGACATCCCCAAAGCCGTCCAGAGATGATGTCCTCTGTCTGACTGGTCATTTGAAGAAGACAGCGTCTCTTAGGCGTGGGGACACAAGGCACAGTGGCGGGAGGACGAGAGGTCTGGCGAGATGGAACAATGATCCCTTTGAGACCGAAAGGGAAGGACGGATGATTCGGAGATACTGCCAGAAGCAGTCTTTTGAATAAATATGTGTAAGGGGTGGAGGCGGGGGTGCTACTATCCTGTGGGAAGAAGTATGCAAATGAGAGAGTGAGACACATTGTGTGTGTGTGTGCTGTTGTGTTTATGCGTGTCTGTGTGTGCAAGTGCGTGTGTGTGTGTGTGCGTTCGCGCGCGTGCGTGCTTGCGTATTTGTAAGAGAGTTTGCTATGTACACGCTTCTGCAGAAGTTTTATGTAGTGGACATTACGTAAGTAGCCAACGTGTTCAGTTTTGTTTTTTTTTATAGCAACGACAGCAGTAGTAGTAACAACATATCATTTGTATCACCCTCCTCGTCGTAGTCGTCGCCTGTGTTGTCGTCTTGATGATAGTTTTTCATCTGGATGTGTGTGCTTATGTTTATCTCTTCTTATCTGCCAGTCCAGGCTTCAAACATTTACCGGTTGAATAAAAGTAGGAAACTGAGTCACCTAGAAACACACACACACACACACACGCACGCACGCACGCACACACGCACGCACACACACACACACACACACACACACACACACACACACACACACACACACACACACACACACACACACACACACACACACACACACACACACACACACACACACACACACACACACACGTACACACACACACACACACACACACACACACACACACACACACGCGCACACACACACACACACACACACACGCGCACGCACGCACACACACACACGCGCGCGCGCATACACGCACGCGTGCACGCACGCACAAACACAAACACACATACGCGCGCGCGCACGTACACACGTACACACGCGTGCGCGCGCGCGCACACACACAAACACACACATACACACACATGCGCGCGCGCGTACGCACCCACGCACGCATGCACGCGCATTCGTTCATAAACTCTCTCTCTCTCTCTCTCTCTCTGTCTCTGTCTCTCTCTCTCTGTCTGTCTCTGTCTGTCTGTTGAAGAAGAAGAAGAAGAAGAAACTGTAACGGCTCGTGCGTCATAAATCCATTTGCGAAGGCGTTTTACTGCAGGGCTAATCCTTGTTGGTGTAGTAAATGTAAACTTGAGAGAGACAGACAGAGACAGAGAAGGGGGCGCTGGCGTGGAAGAGAGAGGATAGAGCATGCAACATCACGATCCATCGAAGCTCCAACAGACCTCTCCATGAATGGAAAAAAAAAATGGGCGAAAATATTGTCGGCGACATAAGACATACCTGACTCATTTCACAAACTATTGGCCTTAAGTATTTCACCAGAGAGTATCACCTAAACTGGTTTGAGAGGCGAAGACACAAAAAAAAGGGTGAGTGACATTACCAATCTGGAAGTACTGTTTGACCTCTCTTAGTTCATTGGCCGTCGTTGGTCGTTCAATTGCAAGGGAAAAATGGGTTATGTGGTAGAACAGAAATGAAAAATTCTTTCGTATAATTTTAAGTCTCTGGGCATGTGATTTTCAACCTAAGTTAGTTACATCCTGTGTGGAATAGCTGAGCAAGCCTTAAGAGCCTGAACATCATCTATACTGGGTACGATGTCTGAACTCGCATACAGTCGATTTGAGTTTTTCATAAGTTATTCAGTGCCAGGTACACCATGTAGTACTGTACAGTTCTGGAATATGAGTTTTGGGGAAGGCAACTTTAGAGACAGAGAAGGCACACGAAAACGGTCTTAAAAATCCTGTGGCGTAGATATACGAATACGGAATGATTTCGTGTCAGATGACTCGGGCAGATATCCCAGATACGAAGAAGTCTTATGAATGTTGCATCAACCGTTGAATGAGACTGGGGGGGGGGGGGGGGTATAGATCACCATATGAGCCATACAAGACGTAAAGTTATCTTGATGATAAGAGGAAGCACATGTGTCCTGCTGCTGTGCGTATAACTTTCAGATAAA
Source organism: Conus betulinus (assembly GCA_016801955.1). Classification (NCBI taxonomy): domain Eukaryota; kingdom Metazoa; phylum Mollusca; class Gastropoda; order Neogastropoda; family Conidae; genus Conus; species Conus betulinus. The sequence goes on along the minus strand of JADBJO010010652.1, from coordinate 32,262 downwards.
TATGGCGTTTCTTTCGTTTCGGATGATCAGGGTGTGAATGGGTCTCAGAATTTGTGTTTTAAAGAAAAAATCATTCAGAGAATTATTGTTTGTAGATGGCAGGAATGGAGACATTCATAGCCAACAGGTGAGAAGTGTACACATTTCATACAATGTTTCAAAACAAATGTTGACTGGAGTCTTATGAGTCTATGAATCTGAATGAATCACAGTGATTATGGCAACTATACTTATCTCCTGTGGTGGACGAATCCTTTATGTCTTTTATATCAGCTTACTATGGATTTAAGAAAAGAACTAACTCCAAGTGATCTGATGATTGTATATCTTGGTTGTGACGTTACTTTTCATCTGACATTGTAACACTGCCGAACTTAATATGAACACTTTGCAAGACCCGTTTTGCGTTGTAACAGTAATTATACTCTTATGACGTTTTTATAACGTATGTCATTGTTTGTAGCTGAGATCCATTTATTTTTTATTCTCTCTGTCGTTTCTTCTCTCGTCTCTCTCTGTCTGTGTCTCTGTCTTCTGTCTCTGTCTCTGTCTCTGTCTCTCTCTCTCTCTCTCTCTCTCTCTCTCTCTCGTCTCTCTCTCTCTCTCTCTCTCTCTCTCTCTCTCTCTCTCTCTCTCTCTCTCTTCTCTCTTCTCTCTGAGTTGCTGCACCAGCGATATCTTTGGTCCATTTGCAAGATGAAGCACTGAGTTTGTACTGCCTCGCATTCCCTTCTCTTAAAAGGGGAGAGGTGGAAAGCTAAAGACAAAAAATGAAAATTGCTCCCAAAAAACTACATCTGAGGTAGCTGACGGCTTAATAACTGAAACAGAAGAAGTAGAGTCTAGGAGAAGTGAAACAGAAGAAGCAGAGTCTAGGAGAAGTGAAACAGAAGAAGTAGTGTCTAGGAGAAGTGAAACAGAAGAAGTAGTGTCTAGGAGAAGTGAAACAGAAGAAGCAGAGTCTAGAGAAGTAAAACAGAAGAAAGGAGAAAAATAGAAGAACAAAAAGTAAGAGTCTAGGAGACGGAGAGAAAACATATACCTGTTTAACAGCTTTGAAAAAAAAAAAAAATCATGATATGAATGTAGAACTCAGTTGCATTACGTATATATATGTTACACACGGAGACACGTAGAGAAATGAAAACGGGGGTACACTGGATGACACCGTGAGTAAACCAGAGGATAACGTCACAACGCGGGCAGTGTAAGGGAAGCCACAAGGCTTCACAGAGACGGAGCTGAGAGCCCCGAACAGACTTCGGAGAAGAATGGGCGAGGGTGAGGCCATGGCTGCCGGTTTGACGAGGGTGAAACTGAAGGGAACTGCCCAGCATCGAGTCCGTTGGCGGGATACGATTGCGACCCTGTGCTCGACTATGCGATCCATATGGTCAAGTCAAGTACACACTGATAAAAAAAAATCTTATTTCAATAACGGGAAGGGTAGAGAGGTGATGGGAGAGAGAGAGAGAGAGAGAGAGAGAGAGAGAGAGAGAGAGAGAGAGAGAGAGAGAGAGAGAGAGAGAGAGAGAGAGAGAGTTAAGTGCTGACTTTTTCCCCTTGGTGATTTCCGTTACTGATTTTCTCACGGATATCGCAGGAAGAAACAGCAAAGATTACACAAAAAAAGCATGTTCGTTTTGAGTTTTTTTTTTCCCCTCACCTATCGGTGGTGGAGGTGAGAGATCGGGGGAAGAAAGGGGTGGGTGGGTGGTGAATTCATACTTAGATACTTTATTCCGAGCAAGTGCGTTCTTCATTCCACTACCACCACCACCACCACCCACCACCACCACCAACAACAACAACAACAACAACAACAATAACACCAACAACAACAACAAAGAAAGAGTCCATATTCGGGAGGTCTGGCTCAAAGAAAAATTCACAAAAATGATAAATGTGTGCAGAAATTGGATGTAGAATAAGGCAATTAACCTCCCGTGGCCCTCCTCTGCTCGCCTCCTCCTCCTCCTCGTCCTCTCTCCCCCTTCCACACTATTCCCACTTTCTTCATGGTTATTACTTGATTTCCGAGCGAATGTTTGACGATAACCCCCCCCCCCCCCCCCCCCCCCCCCCCCCTCTCTCTCCATCCCTGTCCCCTTTTCCCATCATCGATTTATTTACCGACGTTTCAGGTGCTACAGCAGGAGAAGGCGTGGAGAGGCGGGGTGGGTGGGTGTTGTGTGTTTTCATCTGATTTTACACACTTTTTTTTTTTCTCTGAGCGTCGTTTCTATCTTTGTTCCTTTTAAGAAAATCTAGTTGCAAAGTGAGACGACTGCAGGCGGAAATCTAAACAAATCTTAAAGGTTAGCGAACCGCCCCCCCCCCCCCCCCCCCCCCAAAAAAAAAAAAAAAAAAAAAATGGACAAATGTTTTTGGGGCGGTTCGCTAACATTTAAGATTCTTTTAAGAAAAGTTTATCTATGACAACTGGAGGGCAAGAGATAGCGAAAAGGGGGATTGAGGGGGAGAGAGAGAGAGAGAGAGAGAGAGAGAGAGAGAGAGAGAGAGAGAGAGAGAGAGAGAGAGAGAACAAAAAAATACATGTTAACATGGACAAAAAGTAGGGGACTGGCTTATTAACTTCACTCATTCTTGTTTTGCTCGTGTGCATATGCTTGCATATTTGTGGTATTCTTGTTATTTAGTTACTTGGTTTGTGTGCGTGTCGTGAGTGTGTGCGTGCGCGTGTGTGTGTTTGTGAGTGCGTGTGTCGAAGAGAGAGAGAGAGAGAGAGAGAGAGAGAGAGAGAGAGAGAGAGAGAGAGAGTGAGTGAGTGTGCGCGCGCGCATGCATACATATTCGTTTGTGTAGGCGTGTCTGCCCATTTTTCTTTAACTTTTTATCTGCTCCGGTATATGCGTTGCGCTCCATGTGATCTTGTTCATTCGTGTGAATGCAATGAAGAATCATCGAAGTGGAAAACCCTACAAGCACAGTCCATTTATCCTGCTGTTTATGTGTTTTCAACATAAATAATAGATAGATTGATTGAGAGATAGGTCGATAGAAATACATGCATACATACATACATACATACATACATACATACAAAACAGATAGATAGATAGATAGACAGACAGACAGATAGATATTCATATGTAGATAGCTAGATATACAAATGTAGATACAGAAACATGCAGATAGATATATAGATAGAAAGATAGACAGACACATAGACAGCCAAACAGATAGGTAGATAGAGATGTAGACAGACAGATAGATGGGGTTAAGTCTGTCGGGAGAGTAAATTCCAGGATATGTGTTTTCACGCGCTGCTAACCGCAACACCATGGGTTAATAACTCACCGTTATCGCTCTTTTTCACCATGGCCATGCTTTTTTTTTTCCCCTGTACTCTTCCTAGTTAGCCTTGATACCAGCTGGCCACACACAATGGTAATAGCGTGATGTGTACAGACGCTCCAGAAATTATCCTCATCTTGATCAGTGATCCAGCCTTGTTACTGGTCAGACAAGCCAGCGGCGGGTGCTCGCGAGGAGTCCATTTTGGTTTTCCTCTGGCGAATGCCTGGGATCGTGGACAAAGCGAAAGTCCTTGAACTTAACTGTCCCAACTCTTCAGCTCTTCAAGTTTTTGGGGCCGGGGTGGCTCGACGGTACAGCACCGAGTTTTTTACAGTCTGGCACTTCCGAGTTCGAATCACGTTGGATCCCAGCATGAAAAATGACTGTTGTCGCTGTCCGTCTTAATGTGGTGTCATTTTGGTGGTTCGTTAGAGGTTGGTAGACCCCATGTTTTCTTTCTCCTGAAGGGGAGGGGGGGGGGGGGGTCTTCCAGTCTGCCCTCTGTTTTTTTTCTCTCTCTCAATCAATCTCTCTCTCTCTCTCTCTCTCTCTCTCTCTCTCTCTCTCTCTCTCTCTCTCTCTCTCTCTCTCCCACACACTTTCCAGAAGGAACTTCAACATCGTTTATTCATGAACCCAGCATGTTTTAATGCGTTTTACTTCAGGGATGCTCTTAGTTGGTTGCACAAGAGTAAACGAGAAACCAGAGAGAGAGAGAGAGAGAGAGAAAGAGAGAGAGAGTATATGTGCGTGTGTGTTTATGTGTGTGTGAGAGAGAAAGAGAGAGAGAGGAGAGAGAGAGAGAGAGAGAGAGATTTGTGGTGGAGAAGGGAGAGGGTCAGGAGTGGAAGAGAAGATGCAGGAGGTAGTGAAGGGAGGCCGGGCATGTGACATCACAGTCTTATTCGGAGCCTGCTCAACTGGGCTGGAATACTCTTTTAGCAAACATTAGAGAACGCCCGATTCATTTCACGAAAGATTTACTCTAACGTTCCACTGAGAGAAGAATTCTCGAACTGACCTCGGGGCGAAAACTCTCCCCCCCCCCCCCCCCCCCCCCCCCCCCCCCCCCCCCCCCCCCCCCCCCCCCCCCCCCCCCCCCCCCCCCCCCCCCCCCCCCCCCCCCCCCCCCCCCCCCCCCCCCCCCCCCCCCCCCCCCCCCCCCCCCCCCCCCCCCCCCCCCCCCCCCCCCCCCCCCCAAAAAAGGGGGTTATATTTATTTGTGAATACTGCTGTCATGAAAAACGTGCCCCTCTGAGCTCTTTCGTCATCCAGAGGTGTAAGGCGCCAGGAAATGGTCAGATGTCGGACGCTCCAGTACCCCCTGGCATCTGTTACCGTTGCCTCTTTATCATCTGCTGGCGTGGCTGGGAGACGATGGACAGATCTGATTGTGCCCATGGAGCGGGGCTTCGATCGTGTGCACATGTTCTTCAGGGTA
>JADBJO010010652.1:12500-17500 GCA_016801955.1 Conus betulinus | reverse complement strand
CCACCTGACTTTTTAATGTGCCTGTCTGTCCGCTAGATTACCCACCTGACTTTGTAATGTGCCTGTCTGTCCGCCAGATTACCCACCTGACTTTTTAATCTGCCTGTCTGTCCGCTAGATTACCCAACCGACTTTTTTAATCTGCCTGTCTGTCCGCCAGATACCCAACCGACTTTTTTAATCTGCCTGTCTGTCCGCTAGATTACCCACCCGACTTTTTAATCTGCCTGTCTGTCCGCCAGATTACCCACCCGACTTTTTAATCTGCCTGTCTGTCCGCCAGATTACCCACCTGACTTTTTAATCTGCCTGTCTGTCCGCCAGATTACCCACCTGACTTTTTAATCTGCCTGTCTGTCCGCTAGATTACCCACCTGACTTTTTAATCTGCCTGTCTGTCCGCTAGATTACCCACCTGACCTTGTAATGTGCCTGTCTGTCCGCTAGATTACCCACCTGACCTTGTAATGTGCCTGTCTGTCCGCTAGATTACCCACCTGACTTTGTAATGTGCCTGTCTGTCCGCTAGATTACCCACCTGACTTTGTAATGTGCCTGTCTGTCCGCTAGATTACCCACCTGACTTTGTAATGTGCCTGTCTGTCCGCTAGATTACCACCTGACTTTGTAATGTGCCTGTCTGTCCGCTAGATTACCCACCTGACTTTGTAATGTGCCTGTCTGTCCGCTAGATTACCCACCTGACTTTGTAATGTGCCTGTCTGTCCGCTAGATTACCCACCTGACTTTTTAATGTGCCTGTCTGTCCGCTAGATTACCCACCTGACTTTTTAATGTGCCTGTCTGTCCCGCTAGATTACCCACCTGACTTTGTAATGTGCCTGTCTGTCCGCTAGATTACCCACCTGACTTTGTAATGTGCCTGTCTGTCCGCTAGATTACCCACCTGACTTTGTAATGTGCCTGTCTGTCCGCTAGATTACCCACCTGACTTTGTAATGTGCCTGTCTGTCCGCTAGATTACCCACCTGACTTTGTAATGTGCCTGTCTGTCCGCTAGATTACCCACCTGACTTTGTAATGTGCCTGTCTGTCCGCTAGATTACCCACCTGACTTTTTAATGTGCCTGTCTGTCCGCTAGATTACCCACCTGACTTTTTAATGTGCCTGTCTGTCCGCCAGATTACCCACCTGACTTTTTAATGTGCCTGTCTGTCCGCCAGATTACCCACCTGACTTTTTAATGTGCCTGTCTGTCCGCCAGATTACCCACCTGACTTTTTAATGTGCCTGTCTGTCCGCCAGATTACCCACCTGACTTCTTAATGTACCTGTCTGTCCGCTAGATTACCCACCTGAGTTTTTTTTTTTTTAATGTGCCTGTCTGTCTCCACGTCTCTAAGTTTCTCAGTCTGTTCCTCTAGCCCGTCTATTTCCCTTATGCATATATCAACATAGCTATCGTAAATTGTATACATATGATCTCTTTCTCTCTCTCTCTCTCTCTCTCTCTCTCTCTCTCTCTCTCTCTCTGTAGATACACACACACACACACACACACACACACACACACACACACAGAGAGAGAGAGAGAGAGAGAGAGAGAGAGAGAGAGAGAGAGAGAGAGAGAGAGAGAGAAGATTCAATTTCAATGTCTTTTAATGAATCTAATTTACTATTGTAGCTGTGTCAACACGTTTAAAGAGCAGTAGAACCTGACAGCGATTCACCGTCTGCTCCACCTCAGAGCACGTACACTCATTATCACGTTACTCTGTCAGGGAAAACTTGCAGACAGATGTACGAATAAAAGAACAGATTCTCTTCGTGAAAGAGACATGGTTTCGAGATCAATTATTATTGATCTGTTAAAAAAAAAAAAGCCTTTCAGTTGAACACAAAGACTAACAGGTCAGATTCGAGCGTATTTCGGTGGCGTGTTTTGTGTGTGCTGATCAGCTCATGTAATCATCGCAACAGACAAGATTCAAAATGTTTGAGTGATGATTTTTAAACATTGGGGGTATTTTAGAATGGGTGTTGATGAAACTAATACATAGCACACCTCGCGCGGTATTGATGTGCATGAATGGAAGTGCGCATGGTCCTGTTCGGTTGATAGCTGCGTTGTCTACAATTACATTAGAAAGTGTAAAAGCACAGTTTCATCCGCAGGGTGAACACATATCATGTTACAACTTTTTAGCGCAGTGACAGTTTGGATTTTGACTTGTTTCCCAACTTCTTTTGCGTTCGTTATAGTGTGCTTCTTTCCTTTTTTTTTAAATCGAGAACTTTCTTAAAGACAAGTGAGTCTTTATTCATAACTTTTGATGAATGCAGGAGTCCATTCTTATTACTTAATTTTTGTATAGAGAAGAAGTTAAAGAAAGGGAAGAGAAAGGACTGGATCTTCATGTACGAGGGAAGAGCGAAAGCTATGTCAGCTGGTACTATCACGTGAACTTGTTAATTCATTTCAGCCTGCATACGGCAACAGAGAAAAAAATTGATAGCAGAACTGTGGATAGACAAGCGTGTTTTATGAAACCCTTTCACATCTGTATTGTTCATTGCTAGCTTGATGAATTATTGCAGTCGTCGTGTACCACTCATAGGGACTTTTTATCAAAAGTTTGAAATCCGTGTATCATTTCATTGCTGGCTTGACAAATTTATTGTGGTGATCATGTGCCACTCCTAGTGACTTTTTATCAAAAGTTTGAAATCCATGTATTATTTCATTGCTAGCTTGACAACTTTATTGCAGTGATCATGTACCACTCATAGTGCCTTTTTATCAAAAGTTTGAAATCCATGTATTATTTCATTGCTGGCTTGACAACTTTATTACGGTGATCATGTACCACTCATAGTGATTTTTTTATCAAAAGTTTGAAATCCAAGTAATCGAAACTGAGGGGCTGAAGTGGATCAGTTTTGTTTTTGCCATACTGAAAACATTCCCGCTTGTGACCAAACCAACACAAATTACAATTCTTTTTTAAAGAATCGTCTTAGGTATTTGCCATCCATTTCTCATTTTATTTCTTGGAAACTAAGAAATCAACGTCTCAATTCCACCTGCAGGGATCTCCCTACTTTGAGATGGTATTGTAATATTTTGGAAAGCGGATGGTATTACCTCAGTCCCCCATGTCTGGAAAGGAAACAGTCCAGATCAATCTGACAAACGAGTGCAAAGGACGCAGCAGTGCGTCTGAGATAATATCAGCGGTTGCCATTAAATTCTCCCGGCCAGACAGGACCTCATTGGGTCTCTGATGACCACTTCACATTGAATAACACTGAATCCTCTGGAATCGTACTTTTCACGCGCTTGTGTGTGTGTGTGTGTGTGTGTGTGTGTGTGTGTGTGTGTGTGTGTGTGTGTGTGTGTGTGTGCGTGTGTGTGTGTGTGTGTGTGTGTGTGTGTGTGTGTGTGTATGTGTGCGTGCGCGCGCGCGCGTGTGTGTGTGTGTGTGTGTGTGTGTGTGTCACGGACGGTCGCCAGCCTACTCACCCCTTGCTTTAGCAGTGTGAAACCACCCTTAGCAGTGTCTGCTGGTTTCACACGAGACTGTCACCATTTGGCTGTCAGTGGAAGGGCTTGGCGTGCTGTCCGTGTATTTATTTATTTTTTTTCCTGCATCCCCCACTGCATTTTTCTTTTCCACTTCTTGTATTGGGTCACAGGAGTGTGGCTGAGCGGTTTTGTGCTGCTGCCTGCACGTGTTTTTTTCGTTAAGTTTGTGTCAGTACAGTTTAACTCTGGCGGAGAGGTAGTGTTCACGAGTTCAGGGTTGGAGGAAGGAGGCAAGAGAGAGTGAAGTGGCACTCGGATTTCAACGTTGAGTCGAGTGGGATCGCTGTCCCAGTGTGCAGTGGGGTCATTTTTGTCTGCTCCGGTGCAGATCAGCGGCTGGTCCTTAACCTTTTTGGGTTGGAGGAAACCGCTGCGTGTTTGGGGGATCTCTGTTCCCAACCACTGGCACATCTTCCCTTTGGTCGCCCCAGACCGGTTTCCCCCTTGGTGGGGAACGGCTGAACAGCCCCTGGGGTTCTTCGCTGGGCCAGGAGCTGACCAGCATATCTACCTCTTCATCTCCCCCCCCTTTCACCGCCGTTTTGGTGAGTTTCGTACTCAGTTATTTAGGCAAGTTTTTTTTGTTTTTTTTTTTTTTCCCTTTTTTTTTTTTTTACAAGTTTAAGTTCATGGTTAACATTCTCTTATAGTTCTTGTGTGTTGTTACCTTTACTGGTAACGTTTTCCTTAGATACAAATTCTCCCGTTTTATTAGGTTTCCTGGGCACCTTTGGAAAAGGTACAAACCTTGGTGACCAAGTCAAGTTTTTGCACTCCTACGTAGCCAGAAATCCAGTCAGAAGGGGTCTTAATTTGTCTTTGGGGAGAAAATTAGTCTGTTTTTGGTTAGTTAAGGTTCTAAGACTGGGTTCCTTATTCATATGTCTATATTGTCTATTCTTTCCTTCTCTTATAGTTAGCTGTCTTTAATTGACAAACACTCGGGACGAACGCATCACGCTAATTGGAGTGCCTGTGTGACTAAGATTAAGTCGGAAAATAAGGGTCTCCTATCCCGACGCCCACGCTTTGGACTCGTCCCGTCGTGTTTATCTGTTTTTGTCAGCCTCTGTCTTTGTGTCATATATTTGTATTGTTTTAAGAATAATTTCAGTATTTCATCCCATTGTGGAAAAGGGATGAGTTGCTTGATAGTTATTTTCCAGTAAAATTTTGAAAACAAGTGGTTAGACTTGATCAATAGAGTCCCCGCTCACGGTACACACGCATGCGCGCATGCACACCCAGACACACCCTGATAATTTGCCCTGTACACGTATTGATCGTCGCTGCAGGGCGTTGACCCTGTTTGTCTCAGAAGGCCGGATCCACCTCTGGACACCCCTGGAGGTCTGTCACGTCCACCCCTCCCATCTTCTGGAACTGACGACGTGGGACCGGGACTTCTTCAACGCTGCTGTTCTGGCTGATCCATGTGGCCCTGGATGTGGG
>JADBJO010010652.1:0-7500 GCA_016801955.1 Conus betulinus | reverse complement strand
CTGGACGGCAGCGGCTATTTCACGAATCAAGTCATGGAAAGTGATGACTCTTGTCCTGGTAGTCATTACCACTGTACGCCTGAACTGCTGAACTGCCTTCCTGTCTACACGCGATGCAACGGATTGTCTGACTGTACTTATGGGAGAGGATGAACAAGACTGTGACAGAGCGACCTGTGCTGGCTTCTACCACTGCAGAGATTCCAGAGTTTGTGTGCACGAAGATCATCTTTGCGATGGCTGGGGTCAGTGTCCACAGCAAGATGATGAACTGATGTGTGATCTGATCTGTCCACAAGGTTGCTTGTGTCAAGGTCAACATTTCTGTGCAGCAGCCCTTTTCCTGCTGAGCGCTTCCCTCATCTCAAATACGTGGATGGCACAGGGTCTAAAATGTTGCCCGCTGATTTCAGTACAAATGCCTATCTTATTCGCCTGAGCCTTTCCATTGCTCACTGGGCAACATTTCTTCTTTTAAACTTGCCAATCTGCAATTTATTAACTTAAGTAATAATCGGATGAGAGTGCTCAATACAGGTATTTTTCTGGAACTAAAACAACTACGAATTTTGAGTCTTATAAACACCCTCTCAACCGAATGACAAATATATTTTCGAAAAGAATTCATTACGATTTAAGGCAAGTAGATGTTTCCAGAACGTTTTTCAAAACATTGAACACTCTGTTATCCACATACCTACCTCTTGTGAAGAGTTTGAATTCGTCTTTTTCTGCCATTGAAAACATCGAATCTACGGGGTTTAAAAACATCCCAGAATTGACTGAATTGGACTTGACTGGAAGTCCAGTGGTAAACTTTCCTGTGGATTTATTCTCAGGATTAAATCATTTGCACAGACTCTTCTCGTCAAACTACAGGCTATGCTGCGAAAATTTACTTCCTACACAATCAAATGAAATGAAATGTGTCGCACACCTGATACCATACTCCCGTCGTGCACAACGCTCTTACCAACGGATATGCACAGGACTTTCTTTTGGTTGGTGAGCATGTCAGCCGTTTGGGGGAATTTTCTTTGCTTTATAATTTCTTTGCGGTCAAAGATCTTTTTGGAAGCTGTTTCGTGATGACCATCGCCCATTTGCAGTGTGCTAATGCTGGAATGGGATGTCACGTCTTCGCTGCAGTGGCAGCAGACCATCTGTTTCAGGATGTGTACCTTCAGCAAGAACAAACATGGACCAGCAGCCTGACTTGCAAGGTGGCTGCCTTTATCTCCATGTTGTCCAGTGAGGTGTCTGTTTTTATTATTTGGCTCATCGTTTTGGACCATGTTATCACCTTTTGCTTCAATGAGGGTTCGTGGAATTTCAGTACACGGCTTACTGCTACAGTTTGCATGGTCACATGGGTGGTTGGGACCTTACTGTCATTCATGCCCTTTGTTCCTGGGTTGTTACATTGGGGCCCCCATGGTCGGTCTGGTCTGTGTCGCCTGGCTTTATTTCATCATCAAAACTCTGAACAAGAACAAGAGTTCAAATGGTTCACGGTTATCATAGTAGTCAACTTTATTTTCAGCTCCATGTCTGTGATCGGGGTCGTTACTGTCTACAGACACAGACCAAATACAGATAGAGCTCGCTTACTCTCTAAGAGGTCATACCATTCTTCAGTGCGTTTGATGGAGAAGCTAACCCTCACAGATGCTGTTTGCTGGGTTTCCTTCGGACTGGCGGCGGTGGGGACTTCACTCGGCGTAACTGGTTTTAAGGAGACCCACGGGGCATGGTTGTGTTTATGGTACCTCTCAACTCTGCGCTTAATCCGATTCTGTGTTTGTGGACTGTAGCCATACAGCGCCGAGAGGAATCAAAAGAACAGAAACTGCTGGAGGTGTTAAGAGCGCGACTTGTAAAAAACAAAACAAACAAAAACAAACAACCATTGAAACAAGCAGATAAATAAGTAAACTATAAATGTATAATCAAGTTAAAAAGTGTGCGCATACGTGCATGCGTGCCTCTGTGTGTGTGTGTGTGTGTGTGTGTGTGTGTGTGTGTGTGTGTGTGTGTGAGCGCGCGCGCGCGCGCGCGTGTCTGTGTGCGCGCGCGCGTGCGTACCTGTGTGTGTGTGTGTGTGTGTGTGTGTGTGTGTGTGTGTGTGTGAAAGACCTGGTGCAACAGTTTTTATATAGTCAGAACCTTTTTTTATTTCAAGTCATGGTAGAAACTAAGGAGTTACAGCAATTTTTTTTTCTCATGAATTTTATACTTACGAACAGTTCACTGTCACTTGAAGACTGGGTCAGATTTCCACCCAAAGAAGAAGGGAAATAACCAAGTTAAGACATTTTCGTCAGGCATAGTTAAGACGTTTTCGTCAGGCAACTTTCCTGCCTTAAAAAAGGGGGGGAGATGCAATGTAAGCTGTTTTTGGAATAGGTATGCTTGGCCCGTACTGGAATGGCATTGCAGCTTCAGCTCCACATGTTAGTGGCGACCCTGTCTCCTTACTGAGTGCGCAGCATAACAGTATACTGTGCAGTGTTTTAATGAGGGTCGATCCTTGACAGAAGTCACATGCAGTTTTGTGTGTAATACAGAATATAATTATGTTAAGTAAAATTTTTGGGCCTCATTTGTAGCTGTGGTTTTGGACTTACATGTTATTAGAATCGATTTTCACGAGAGGAGCTGGGGTACATAACTCTTACATATCCAGAGCTCTCATAGGAGGAGGAAACCAACAACGGTCTACTTTCTAAAGTATTACGTGTAAAGCATGGCGTCGGAAGTAAACAACTTGATCGGCGTTCTCTTTTATTTAGTTGTTTTACTGCTAGCTTTTCAAAGTGGAAGTGCATCAGGTGTGAAACTGAATGTTGTTGATGTTTTCCTTTTATATGCTTTGAAATTGTAAGTGTATTTACCATTTCAATGAGCACAATTAGTTTAAATGCGTATCCAAGGAGTGATTATCCTTAATCGACAGTTCCAGGTAGCAGCTCCGATCAATTCTGATCTATACTGATGCGACAGAGCTGAAGAAAAGTCAGACAGAAAAGACGGAGCGACTGATCAGTGATCCCAACATGCTGCCGGCCGATTCAAGTACTTAGCAGCTGCTGGGTGGAGAGAGAGAGAGAGAGGGTAGTTTACTGGCTTTCAGTTCTGCCAGAACCCCTCCAAATTCCAATAGAAAGCTCAAACAGATGGAGCCTTAGCTGATGCTTTAGTGAGACTACATCAGACTCTGATGGTACTGGAAAAGAAAGAGAAGTTTTGCTGGTCTGTGCGGCAGGGGATTCATAAAGGGGATCGCCATGTTCTGGTTGTGAGTGGCTTGAGGTTTTTAAATCTGACATACAACTGTTTACATTGAATTTGGAAGAAGGATGTGAGTCGTCTTCAAATTATCAGTCATAGCAGACACACTTCAAGTTGATCGATCATTGCCTGTGAAAAAGCATGCTGCTCTGTACTGTGGATCAATTTGACCATTTTACTGTTAATCATGCAGTGCAGTTCAGTTTTCAAAACTCCAAGATGCCTATTTTTTAGAGTTGATGTGATCATGTGAATCATATAGGTATTGATTTGTTCTATCTTGGGATTGACTTGTGTGTTTGTCACATGTACACATAGACTCAAATAGATCAATGCACACTGGTGCTTTCACCTGCACCTCTTCTTTTACAGTCAGTATCTGTGGACCATCTTTAAAAAAAAAAAGAAAAGATTATTATTGAGACTGCACTCTCTTGGGGTAGCTAAATTTTTTGTCATAGATTTTCTCTGTTTTTGTCAAAACCATCAATAATAATTAATATGAAGGTGAACATCATCTGAAAGAAGCAGTCACTTTAACCTAACCCTGATGCCCATGATGACTCACTACATAGTACATTCACATTTGGCCTTGTACGGGAAAAATGCATACTGACAGAATACAACTTTCTGAATTATTCATTGAGCTTTTCTTCCTGTTGGTTATCTTTTGTAATGAGGATAAATTTTGAATCCATTCACCAAAAAGTACATTTTGGAATTTCTCACAATATTTTCTGAAGTTATTTATCACAAACAGGCTTATCTATCCTTATATTCTTCATTCGTCTCATCATGTATTGTCACTGGATCTTTCACTGCATATTGTAAAAATAGTTTGGAACAGCTGCAGTCCCCTCCATCCCCCCTTCCCTCACTTTTCCTTCCCAAGAGTGACAGCTTTAAAAAAAAAAAAAAAAAAAACTCTACCCAAAGCATTTGATGAAGGGTAGGGAGCCTTAAAATACAGTCCTATATATTTTTTGTATATGACACACGTTCATATGCAGTGAAAACCTTTTATTTCAGATTGAATTTTTTGTATTTGGAATATGCATGACATTGTTGTAAATGTGTTGAATCTTTGATCCCGTACCCCTGTACATAAATAGTGGCCCAAGGAAGATGTAAAATTATCAGACCTCTCTCTCCCCTCTTTCTCTCTCTCTCTCTCTCTCTCTCTCTCCTCTATCTCCTCTCTCTCTTTAAACCACCACCCACACACCACACACACACCCACACACACACACACACACACACACACACACACACACTTTCAGCTATGCAAATTGCCATATTTTTATTCTTTGTTTTCCACCCATTCTTATTGTCTATTTGAATTGTACTCAAGCCCCACTCATTGTAGGGTCAGTCAGTCAGTCCCCCTCAGTCAGTCCCCTGAACGCTCGGGTCGTTGGGGGGGGACGTGATGGAGGCAGCCACCCTTTCTCTCCGGGCTCTTCTGTTGGTGGCTGTCACAAGATCTGGCATGGTCAAAAATTGAGCAATAGTTGTTATATTGTAGGAACCAGGTCTTTCTCCTGCTGTCCTTGTCTGCGCCCCTCCTTGCATAGTACTTAAAGGATGGTTTTGGAAGACTGGCATCTGATTGTATTTGGGCCAACATCTCAAACCCACCTTGGTAAACCCCCTCCGGCAACGACTACCCCCAACAGAACTTGTTTGTAAACTCGTTAAAACTCAACTCATCAAAAAAACCCAAAAACCCCGTTTCCGCCACACACGCCCACTCTCCCCCACCACACCAACACAAACCCTATAACCACCCATTAACAAAACACCAATCACACACACCTTCCCAGAAGCTCATTTCCAGTTTTTCGTTTGGCCCAGCTGTACCCCTCAACCAGAAGTGGTTCGTGGGGCCCAACTAGGTTAGTGACCAGGTTCCGCACATAATCATTGGGTCTTGTGTTCTTTGTAGGAGATGCAGGAGTAGTTTCCTCCTCAGCAACCATATAAGAGGATGGAGACCACTAGTGACTTGTAGAGCCGGAATTTTGTGTGGAATTTGATGTTGCTCTTCCACACTCTGTTCAGTCTGGCCATCGCTGCTGATGCGGAGTTGATCCTGATTCGGATTTCTGCTGTGCAGGTGCCATCTTTGGACAGGGTTGCTCCCAAGTACCTGAAGCTGGTCACTTCTTCCAGGGGCTCACAGAAAGATGTTAAAAAGGACTGGAGATAGTAGGCACCCTTGCCTGACTCCGACTGTGTGTCGGGAAGAACTGGCCCTGCTGGCTATTGAGAAGTACTGTGCTGCTGGAGTGTTCGTAGAGGGCCTGGATGACTTGGACGAGCCTCTCATCAATGTTGAAGTCTCTGAGAACCTGCCATAGGCCGTTGTGCCACACCCGGTCGAATGCCTTCTTAAAGTCGATGAAGTTGTGGAAGAGGTCCTTTTGGTGTTGTAGATACTTTTCAATCAGGACTCACAGTTGAAAATTTGTTCCACAGTTGCTCCGCCCTCTTCTAAAACCTGCTTGTTCTTCTGATAGCAGTTCCTCAGCCTTGGATTTCAGTCGGTTGAGGATGATGCGAAGCATGACTTTGCTGGGGTGGCTGATCAGACTTATAGTCCTGTAATTTTGGCATTGTTTGAGGTTGCCTTTCTTGGGTAAGGGAATCACCAATGACTGGGTCCACTCTGTTGGCCACTTCTTTTCTGTCCAGATCTTCTGACATAGCATTGTTAGTGCCTCTGTGGTCTCTTTCCCTCCGTATTTCAAAAGCTCAGCTGGGACATTGTCCACTCCTGGGGATTTCCCTGGCTTCAGACTCTGTATCGTGGCCTCAACCTCCTCCTTCAGTACTTGGAGACTGTTCTCACTGTCTGCGGGTCGTTGGTTTGTCCTGCAAAATGGATGTGTCTGGGTTGAGCTGGTAAATTGTAGAGGCCCTCACAGTATTCTGTCCACCTCTTCAGGACTTCTTCATTCTCTGTCAGTAGCTTGCCATCCTTATCTTCGATGAACCGCTGATCTGTCTGGTTGGTCTTATTGAGGGTCTTGAGTGTGTTGTAGGCTTCTTTGCTGTTCCCTGCTTCCATGCCTTTCTCGATTGCTTTGCACTGCTCCTCTATTCAATTTCCTCAGCTGTCTTCATCTTCTTCCTGACTTCTCTGTTCACCTGTTGGTACTGCATCCTGGCTTCGTCGCTGGAGTGTTTCTTTCCTCGTAGTTCCCGCCTCTTGTCACATAGATCTAAGACCTCATTTGTAACCCAAGGCTGGATCTTCTTTTGCGTCTTTCCCACAACTTCTTCAGCTGCTGTACTTAGCACCACTCTGATGTTATTAGCAAGGGAGTCTACATCGCTGTCCACTAAGCTGAGGGCAGCAAACTTCCTGCCTACTTTTGGTTTGAGCGGGGGGTTCTTTGGACAATGCTTACATTTCACTTGAACGTGAAGGTTGCCTGGACAAGATCGTGATCATTGCCAATGTCGGTGCCTGGGATGTTCTTGTTTTTTGCTTTGTGTTGATGCTGGACTTGTGGGGGCTGCTTTTATTTATTTTTTAATTTGATTAATTATATACCCCATGCAATCATCAAAGAAAAGAAAGGGGGGGGGGGGGAGGGGGGTGCAGAGGATCATAAATATCTAACAAAACCAGCGCTGCTACTTACAATTTGACAAGAATGTGTTTAGAGAACTCTGGTCCTGTATTAACAATGGTCCACTGTTCCTTTCACTTCGATTTCCCCTGTTACATGTAGGTTGGTGAGTGTGGATGAATCTATGAGATTTGTCCTGCTCAGCGGGCTTGCTTGTATTTTAGGAAGCAGAGCAGAGCTTTCATTGATTTATCTGTCCCTGTACATTTCTGTCCAAAATAAGATTCGTTAAAATTGAATTTAAGGTAGGTTTTCAAAGGTTAAACATCCTCCATGTGGTTAATTTTTGCAAGCTCTGTCAGTTCAAAAAGTGATGAAATTCTGAAGGACAAACTCTGGCTGTTAAACTCAGTATTAACAGTAAGGTGAAAATTAATGCAAAGGTCAAATTGTTGAAAATTATGATAGCAGTGTGAATGTCAACTAAAGACATTATAATTAGAACAGTGTGCAATGTCAACTGAAGACATAAAGTTAAAAAACAGTGTTCCAACAGGGGGAAATTTTCATTTCTTTTTGTTTAATCCATTTGGGAGGGAATGGCTGAATTTAAGTGTGCAGAGTTCTGTCC
>JADBJO010010651.1:60000-62500 GCA_016801955.1 Conus betulinus | reverse complement strand
ATTGTCCATTGATGGCTTGATGCAATGACAGCCCTGATATCGCCCCTCGTGGTCGTCTGGGCTGTAAACAACATGATGCTGGACCTAAGCTAGAATTCTTCTCTACCCTAGTCCAAAACCAGTCTTATGGGCATGGTCCACAAACACCCAATGGAGGGAATATAGGCGTGTGCCCAAACTTATCCACCCTAGTGAAAGGTAGGTGGTAATGGGTACGTGCCTATAGCACTCCATGATGATGCCCCCAATCGCACACTGGGGAGTGTGTGTGTGTGTGTGTGTGTGTGTGTGTGTGTGTGTGTGTGTGTGTGTGTGTGTGTGTGTGTGTGTGTGTGGTGTGTGTGTGTGTGGGATGGGTAGATCTGACTCAGATTCAGAATCACCCCCCCCCCCCCCCTCCCCTTCAAATTCTAGTAAAATGTGCTTTGATTGATACGTTTTATCATTTAAAACACTTCTGAAAAATTTTGGAGGCTTGGGGGGGGGGGGGGGGGGGGGACAAAATGTGCTTTGATTGAAATATTTTGTCGTTTGGAACACAGTGTGAAACTGGAGTTCAAGGATTATTGGAATGAAGGAATCTAGAATTATGTCCCAGGTGGAGGGAAGGGGGGGGGGGGGGGGGGGGGGGGGTGCATGCGTCCTTTTCTTGTCCGCCAGAAGAAGTGATTTCGGGCTTGACGTTCTCATGGAACAATACAGTGAATCACAGAGCACATCTAGGTTCCACTCATCCTTGGCAGATATATGAGCTGTATTGTGGGCGCTTCCCGTATCCATGTTATCCTGCCTGCACACGACAGAATACACTTCTACAAAAGTACGGAATGAGATTTAGGGTGCATGCAAAGATTGTTTTGTGTAATACACGCGTTCACACATGGGTCCCTGGTTCTCAAGTGTCATCCTTGGAAACATTTTGAGAGTTAGAATCTGCACCAATCACGTCCAAAAAAAAAAGGATAGTCTTCTATTATCTGGGTAAATCAAGCAGGAATGGAACCCAGGCCCTTGGGCCATGGAAACAACGCTATATCCACTACACCAGCCTGTGTGCTTGGGTCACGTTTCTTCTGAACTGGAATGATTAGAAACTTCTCGCTTCGAAAATATAATGGTTTGACTTCCATAAGTTTGTGATATTTTGTGACGCTTCAATGAAATTTATAGATTTGACTGGTAGTTTCCCGTCACAAAACGGTGTGTGGACTTAGGGGACAAGAAAGGGGTCGGAATATTGTTCGAATTTCAGCATTCTACCATCTGCTGGTAGGAGGCTGAAAAAAAAATTGCACCTGCTTCAATAACTACCATCACCATTGACTCTCCACAACACACACACACACACCACACAACACAACCACAACACAACACAACACAACACCAACACAACACAGCACAGCACAGCACAACACAACGCAACGCAACGCAACACAAACCACAACACAAACAAATAACTCCAGGTGTGTCTAATCAACAAACGCGAGGCAAACGAGATTCAGTGATAAAATCACCTGAACTGCTTGTCTTGCTATCTTCTCTAACCGTACGATCCCCATACTCACCTCTCTTCCTCCTCGACCACCCCCGCTCCTCTCTCTCTCTCTCTCTCTCTCTCTCTCTCTCTCTCTCTCTCTCTCTCTCTCTCTCTCTCTCTCTCTATCTCTAAAACATATTTTCCCACCCACCCCCGCTCTCTCTCCCCACTCCGTAAAATATTTTCCAAACCTCTCTCTCTCTCTCTCTCTCTCTGCTCTCTCTCTCTCTCTATCTCTCTCTTCTCTCTCCTCTCACACAACACACACACACACACAAACACACACACACTGCTCTCTGAAACTGTCGTTGTAGGATTACAAAACCAATTGAATAATTTGCATTCTGCAGCATGTAGACTGGATTTGAAAGTAAACATGGGTAAATCAAACATTATAGTTTTTTTCGAAAAGGGTGGATTTTTTTTAGCATCGCGCGTGAAAGGTGGTCGTATGGAAGTTCGCAAATGTCGGTGGTAAATGCTTACAAGTACTTGGGGCATATATTTTTCAACAAAACTTAGCTTTACGTTTGCCTGTCATGATCTTGTTAACAGAGGAAAGCGTGCTGCTGTTATAGCTATTTTAAGCTTGCTTTATAAATTTGAAAGTGTTTCGGTTAAATTATTTTTTTCAAATTGTTGATGCCCAAGTGCAGCCAAAATTACATTTATTTGCTATGAAACGCTTTTTGCATGTGGATAGACGAACCCCTAATGATTTGGTTTATGGTGAGCTTGGCAGATATACCATTTATGTAAATTCATACGTGAAAATGTATTAGTTATTGGCTTAAGCTCGTGCGTATGGGAGAACACAGAGATTACCTGCAAAAGCATACAAAGTATTGTTTGATTTAGATTCTAGAGGTAAATCAACTTGGGCAACTTCTGTTCGTAAATGTCTTTGTAGTTATGGGTTTTTCGTTTGTTTGGTTAGAACAGAGTGTGGATGTGTTAAAACAT
>JADBJO010010651.1:42500-47500 GCA_016801955.1 Conus betulinus | reverse complement strand
CTTTTGAAGTAGAACACACTATTTTGTGTAAATCTAGTTGTGTGAGCACGTTTGCCAGGCAGTGCAAAGTGGATGTCTGCCAGAGAAGATGTGCAATTACTTTTACCCATAAATGATATTACCCAACTTCCCCCCCCCCCTCTCTCTCTCTCTCTCTCTCTCTCTCTCTCTCTCTCTCTCTCTCAACTCTCTCTCTCTCTCTCAACAGGTGCCTAGCTCTGCCACTCGCACTTTATGGTGACAAGTAAAGACACGAACAAAGGGCGGAGACGAACAAAGGGGGGGGGGGGGGGGGGTGCAGAGAATGGGGGATAGGGATGGAAAGTGGACTGTACGATTGAGGAAATGAGCGTCATGGAATGACATTTTCAATCTTGTTCATTTCTTTCAACAAACAACACACAAAAAAAACTTTCAAAAGACTGCACAATATCTGTTGTTGTTTGTTTGTTTTGTTTTTTTTCAAATCAGAATGCTCATCTTTATTTTTCAGCATAGAGACAAGGATCTGTAGTACTAGCAATACGAAGACAAAAATCAGTAGTACTAGCAGAACGAAGAGAAGTATCTCTCTCTACTTCAAGAAGTATGAAGTTAAGGATCGGTGCTTCTGGCAGTATGCAGGAAGGCATCAGTACTACTACCAATATAAAATAATATGGATCGATACTAATAGCAGTGTCATTGGGATCACTTCGACAGCGGAATGAAAGCAAGGATTAGCACCACTAGCGATAAAGATGGGATACAAGCAGCTTGAAGATACGGATTGGAAGTTCTACAGCTAGGAACGTCAATTTCAATATTAGAACCGCTCGGACCAATACCTCAAGAAGCGGGGATATGAAGTTAGGGGCCGAAGATACGGGTACCCTCAGCTAGGGGCCGAGGATTACAGCTAGGAACGTCAATTTCAATATTAGAACCGCTCGGAGGTGATGCATCAATACTACTACCTTCAAGAAGACGGGGATCAATTCAACTACCACTAATAAGATGGGGATCGATACTACTACCACTAGGAAAATGGGAATCGATATTTTGCCTGTGTAAAGATTTCGATATACCAGTACCACAGGAAAGATGAGAATCGATACGACTACCACTACCGACTGACTAAGTAAGTTAATGCATAAAAATGAATGAATGAATGAATGAATGAATGAATGAATGAATGAATGAATGAATGAATGAATGAATGAACGAACGAACGAACGAATGAATGAATGATTGATTGATTACTTGATTGACTGATTGGCAGTAATACTGGTTGACTGTCTAACTGACGAAATGTTTGATTGACTACCGTACTGACTGACCATCTCATTTAATGAATAAAATAATGAACGAATGAATGAATGAATGAATGAACGAACGAACGAACGAACGAACGAACGAATGAATGAATGAATGAATGAATGAATTAATGAATGAAATGATTGACAGTAATACTGGTTGAATGTCTAACTGACAAAATGCTTGATTGACTACCTTACTGACTGACTGATTCACTAAGAAGTGACGGAACTAACTAACAACCGAGATAACAAGCTTATTCACTGACCAAGCCTAGCAAGCGAGCTAGTAACCTAAAGAGGACAAGACTAGCTTGGGCTGACCGGTTATCTAACTGACTAAGAGACCACCAAGCTAATGAAGGGATGTCGAAACGGAAGCGCTAACGAATGAACTAACGAACGAAATTATGAAGTAAATGAGTGAAGAAGGGATGAAGTAACTGACGACTTGGCTAATTCACGAGTAACTCATTTGTTAACTAAGGCGCGCGAAATTGGTGAAACGGACTTTGCACTTACGGTGAAAAGGAGAGAGAGAGAGAGAGAGAGAGAGAGAGAGAGAGAGAGAGAGAGAGAAACGGAGTAAAGCAACGGCTGGTACGCCGGCTGTACGAAACTAGACAGACAGTGTCTGCGGGCAAAAAGGGAACGACACAGATGCAATCATGTTTCCCCCACTCACATCTGATTCGATCGAAAGTTATTTATAATGATGTTTACTCCCGTGTGTTTTTTGTTTGTGTGCACTTGTTCTACCCACAAGGGTCAAAAGATAGCGAGGATCCAGCGGCTTCATTTATCAAACAAAGGAGGGTTCTTTATCAGATACAGTGGGAAAATAATGCATGCCTGTACAACAAAGATTGGTAAGATTTTCGTTTAGGGACCCTGAGCCCTTATTTCAGACTCTTTCACACAACAAAAGATTGGTAAGATTTTCGTTTAGGGACCCTGAGCCCTTATTTCAGACTCTTTCACACAACAAAGATTGGTAAGATTTTCGTTTAGGGACCCTGAGCCCTTATTTCAGACTCTTTCACACAACAAAGACTGGTAAGTAAGATTTTCGTTTAGGGACCCTGAGCCCTTATTTCAGACTCTTTCACACAACAAAGATTGGTAAGATTTTCGTTTAGGGACCCTGAGCCCTTATTTCAGACTCTCTTTTCACACCAGTCAAACCAAGTTTTCCCTGCTTTTGTTACTGTTGATCCTTTTGTTGGTTTGACTATGTTGCTGATGGTTCCTTTGTTTTGTTTGACCATGTTACTGTTTATCCCTTTGTTCGACTACGTTTACTGTTTATCCCTTTTTCGACTATGTTACTGTTTTCGATCCCTTTGTTTGTTCGACTATGTTTACTGTTTATCCCTTTTTTCGACTATATTACTGTTTTATCCCTTTGTTTGTTCGACTATGTTACTTTTTCGACTATCCCTGTTTTCGACTATATTACTGTTTATCCCTTTGTTTGTTCGACTATGTTACTGTTTATCCCTTTGTTTGTTCGACTATATTCAAGATTCAAAAGGCTGTTCCAGTCCAGAATAAATCTCGATTTCTGTTTGTTATTTCTCCGTCCTTGGGGTTACTTGTAATCGTTACTGATCAAAGAGGCTGTCCTAGTCCTGAATGAATTTGACATTGTTTTTTTGTTTCAGTTCTCTCTCTCTCTCTCTCTCTCTCTCTCTCTCTCTCTCTCTCTCTCTCTCTCTCTGTGTGTGTCTCTGTGTGTGTGTGTTCTCTCTCTCTCTCTCTCTTGTGTGTCTCTCTCTCTCTGTTTGCTATGTAACAGTCTCAGGTACAGGGTACATTGGGAAGCTTGGAAGATCATTTTGGGGGAAGGGGGGGGGGGTGTTAGCTTGTTTGTTCTGTGTGCTCCATGCTGACCTTTCTGGTAGGCGATTTAGTATCATAGATTGATAGTTGTTGGGAGGTATGGGTGTGCGATCATTTCATCATGGAAGCAACAGTTATCCTACGTCTTCGTCATTTACTGTTTGTTCTTTCTTCCCTGCCTTTCGTCTTAATGTGTGTTTACGTGTTTGGGGACAACATACTTTCAGAAAAAGAGAGGAGATCGGGGAGGCCAGGGGGTTCAGGTGTCTGCGAGAGAGGAAGAGACGGAAGGGTTGTTAGAGAGAGAACTGGATCAGGTCAACGACCGCTGCCTGTGGTAGAGGGGGTCTTTTAGAATGATGTTTGTCTTCATCATTCGCTGCATGCAGACGAAGTACTTGGTGCTCGAACGAAGAGAGGGAAAATAGCGCCAGGCTGAGGGACAAGACAAGACACGTGGTTCACTGTTGATATTATGGGACTTCTTTCTGTCGTTCCTTTCAGTCATGGCGCTTGCGGCGGGCTGGGGCATAAACAACATGACATCTCTTCTTCTTCTTCTTCTTCTTCTTTCTTTTTCTTCTCTCCTCTCCTCCTCCTCCTCCCTCCACCTTCTCTCCACCACCTCCTCCCCCCCCCCTTTCTTCGTCCTTATTCTTCTTCTTCTTCTTTTCCCTCTTCTTCTTCTTCTTTTTCCTTCTTCTTCTATTTCTTTTCTTTTCCTTCTTCTTCGTCTTCTTCTTCTTCGTTTCGTTTCCTCCTCCTCCTCCCCTCCTCTCCCTCTTCTTTTCTTCTTCTTCTTCTTCTTCTTCCTCCTCCTCCTCTCCTCCTCCTCCTCTCCTCCTCTCCTCTTCTTCTTCTTCCTCCTCTTCCTCTTCTCCTCCCCCTCTCTTCTTCTCCTTTTTCTTCTTCTTCTTCTTCTCTTCTTCTTCTTCAACTTTTTCATCCTTGTACACGAAAACAAACCCAACGTCTGCTCGCACAACGTCAGCCAGGGTTTTCATTTTTCATGTTTAAAAAAATGAGTGACAGTCCTGATATAGCCTCAGCAGTCTGTGCTGCTTCCAAAAGCATGGATTTGGTGTCGAGTTTACATGTCCAGCACACAAATCTTGTAAATGGAGCAGAGGCTGAACAAGACGTTTGAAATACAGCTGTTACTCTGCACAGTGTTTGTGTTTTTGTTTGTGTCTTTGTTTTCTTTGTTTGTTTATGTTTGTCTGAAAATTGAGCAAGATC
Source organism: Conus betulinus (assembly GCA_016801955.1). NCBI lineage: Eukaryota > Metazoa > Mollusca > Gastropoda > Neogastropoda > Conidae > Conus > Conus betulinus. The sequence goes on along the minus strand of JADBJO010010651.1, from coordinate 43,124 downwards.
ATTTACAGAACATTTATTTTTTCATCAAAATAGAATGGAGGTATGTGCTCCTGTATGTGTGTTTGGTCTTTTCCCCCATGCAGACATTTGGTATGTCTGCCGAGCGGCCTTTTTCACATTGTGCCCTCAGGGATTTTCAGTATTTGTTGATACGCTGGGGTTAAAGATTGCACGCAAGATAACACACGCTCGTATGCACTCACACACACACACACACACACACACACACACACACACACACACACACACACACACACACACACACACTCACTCACACTCACTCACTCACTCACACACACACACACACACACACACACACACACACACACACACACACACACACACACACACACACACACGTTAGTAGAGAGAGAGAGAGAGGAGAGAGAGGCAGAGAGAGAGAGAGAGAGAGAGAGAGAGAGAGAGAGAGAACACACTATCTCTCGCTTGCTTTTTCGGTCGTGAGGAGGAGCATAAAATAGACATTAGGTTTGAAAGAGTAGGGAGGCAACGGCGTGTGTGTGTGTGTGTGTGTGTGTGTGTGTGTGTGTGTGTGTGTGTGCGCGCGCGCGCGCGCGCGCGCGCGCGTGTGTGTGTGTATGTGTGTGTGTGTGTGTGTGTGTG
>JADBJO010010651.1:22500-37500 GCA_016801955.1 Conus betulinus | reverse complement strand
ACTGACAACTGTTGGGGCACAAGAATGAAGAAATAGATGTTTCGCCCCACTTCCGCTTTTGTCACAATCTATCGACACTCTTTCTTTTCAAGTGAAGAAGTGCCAATTCGATGCGCCAGATTACGATTTGGACTCATGAGGAAGAAATGGGCCATGCCAAGTACGGGGCCACGGCCCATTGAAAGGTCAAGGTGGACACCGGGACAACCGGCAAAAAACAATTCTTTTCGAGCTGCAAGTTGTCCGGTTGTCTTCACAGCTTAAGTTGGTTTTACAGGTGGATCAACAGCCGGTTGTTTCGCTATCTGCAATGTTGTTTCTGATAGTGGTGTTTTTATATGTTTATTTGTTGTTAAAAGTTGTTGTAGTTCAGTTATTGTTGTTGTTTTTGGAGTGTTAAAGGGAGGGGGGGGGGGGGGGGCTTTTTTATTTTTGATTTACATATTTAACACACAAAAAAGAAGAAGGGCGCTAAATGCGATATCCTGTTGAAAAAGTGCTCAGTAGTATAACCACGGAACTGCTCATGACCATGATGGCCACTCTGAACCATTCTCTGCATCGCTGATCATTCTTTTCCTTTGCTTACATATTTTTCCTCATTTCGTTATGATCTACGATCTCTGTTGTCTTTCTTATGCTCTTTATTCTTTGCTTCTCGATTTACATTACTATCGGTTTGTTTCTTATCGTGATTTATCCTCTTTTTCTCTCGCATTTCTTTTCTTTTGCCCATCATCATTCACTTTTTCTGTTCTTCTGCTCGTTAGTTTTATTCTTTTCCTCTTCATCGTTTTTTTTCGCCTCGTGATCATTTCTTTCTTTACCACATGATTTTTTTCCCCCGTCTTTTCCCTTTATATTTTTTTTCTCGTTTTTGTTTTATCTATTTATTTTTCTGCGTTTGCCTTTTTTGCGTCGTTATCTTTCCTTTACCTTTCCTCATTTACTCCATTATCTTTTCCAGGCCCATTGGTCACATTGTGACTAAAACATTCTACTGCTCCTCTTCCTTTTTTGTTTCTTTTTTCTATTTATTGATTCATTTGTCTCTGAAAAGGAGTGGGAAGGGGGACTGAAAGCCAACATGAGTTGATTTCATATTGTACGTCGCTGGTAGACAATGTCACAGGAGAGAGAGAGAGAGAGAGAGAGAGAGAGAGAGAGAGAGAGAGAGAGAGAGAGAGAGAGAGAGAGATGACACCTGATGATATATTTAAAGGCCTTGGGCCGTTCACACGAGTGAAGTTTTTTTAAATATCAATAAATTTATTCAAAATCTCAAGCTATGTTATATCCTTGGTCCAAAGCTTTGTTTACGAAACTGGTTAGATTCGTCACAACAGATGTATTTTGTGCAGCCAGTAATAACGCTAGTTTAAACATGGATAGGTTTTTGTGGTATCTAGATGGAATTAAATCTTTTCCAAGCTCATTGCTCGCTGAAATAAAGAAAAAAAATGAACTTCTATTTATGGTACATGCAAACAGAACGCTCAAGAAGAATCTGTTGTACGCGCGTGGGTCTAAAGTTGTAGGAAACTGCAATTCAAGCGTGACTTTCCGATTCTAAATTTAATTAGAGGTCTCCTTACCTAGAAGTTACAGACACAGCTTGAGGATGTAGTGGGCCATACTGACAACTTAAAAGTCAGCACGAACATTACAAAAATCATGCGCATCCATAGCAGACCAGTCCTGTTGGAAGCGGTCTACCATTCTGTATGTAAAACGAGGAAAACACTTTTTGTCACCCACACCTTGACAGTCTACACTTTCCCGAAATCAAACGTATACAAAATATTTCGAACATCATATCCCCCTGTTGTTGTTTTTTTTTCCTGCAAAAATAATAGCACATCGTACACTTTTCATGTATACCTGGTATCATCCATATTGAAAATCCGAAACCCAAACTGAATGTACCTATATGAGTAACTATTGTAAGAGGACACCTCCCCGTCTCCCCTTAAATGACCTGGGACTTACACCCAACAAGTGAACTCTTTCAACGCAGTGTTGATCAGCTACCAGACCCCCACATTTCAGAGTCATATGAAAGTATTAGTTGGATTTGGCGACTTCATAGTTTGAAAGAAGAGACAAGGAGAATGTTTTCTAATAGACAACAACCATTGCAAGATGAAACGTTATGTGAGAGAAAAAATAGCCGAGAAGACAAATACACTCCCAGATACTTATACATGTTAACAACTTTTATACGCTTATTACCATAAGACCAGTTTGTAACAAAATGCCCCTCACTTTCGAAATACTACAGTGCTAGACTTGTCCAGATTAACTGTTAAATCATGGCGTGTCGAAGAACTACATAGCACATTTAGTTGATTTTGGAGACCTAGTACACTTTCAGAAAATACCACGATATCACCAGCAAATGATATCATCAATAGTTTCATAAAGTCAGGTGACATATGAATGATATGTCGACGATAGGCAAATATATCTTTTGTCAATTCATTAACGAAAAAGACTAAGGGAGCGAACTTCTCCTTGGTTTAAAAAACGGTTTCGTCCGTCAGATCACCGACACGAACTTTAGCTTTGACATTTGAGTACATACTGTGTAGGACAGGCATCATTTTACCATATAGGCTTTTTGCCGTGAGAACTTCATAATTTCTCTTTACAGACCGAGTCAAAGGATATGACAGCGACGTACATTTTTTTTTTTGTAAATCTTTTGTGCTATTTTTGAATTAGCATATAACAAGTACACTGTGAGCAAAAACACAATTACTGTGCCACCACCAAAACAAAGGACAAACTAATTACAAAACAAAACACAGCGCGTTTCGACCTATTTGGTCTTGTACAGGCAAGACAAACAGCATTCAAGACAATGAGAACGAGAGACGAGCAGACACGCACTTACCTTTTCGAACTTCGTGAAAATTTTGATCTTAGGTGAACGAGTGCTGTAAATTTCTTCTTCTTCTTTTTTTTTTCTTCTTTCTTCTTCTTCTTCTTCTTCTTCTTTTCTCGTTTTTGTTATCATTAATCCACATACTTAAGCGAGTATTTAACACAAAGCAATTTACTTACCACAAAATATTTAGTAGTGAAATACCACTAGCTATAACTGTCAGAAATGCACTAACTCCCTTTTCAAACATGGGCTGGATAATCGCTAAGCATTATCATCTGGATACAGTCTATACTCATAGATGAAATTGAGAAGAAAAAAAAAAAAATGAGCAAAAAAAAAAAAAAAAAACCCACCGAAGAATAATGTCACTACTGTGCTTGAAAAATTATCTTATCAATTCATCAGTCCCTACAGCTTTTCCTCCTTTAAGTGCTCTATTTGCATCTGTTCTTTTACTTCCTGAAAAGTGTTGATTCAAGGATTCGAAACTTAACATCTCACTGTCATCATTATAACTCAACAATATGTTATTACAATATTGTTGTTGCAATATTGTTGTTCATCATCATCATCATCATCATCATCATCATCATCATCATCATCACCATCATCATCATCATCATCACCATCATCATCATCTCATTCCTCTGACCGCTGGGGTCGTTGGGGGGACGTGATGAGGCAGCCGCCGTTATTACAATATTGAAATCTGGTCACAATTGCCCAACACACTTTCAGCTGTCCAAGGTTCGATGAATTTTGAAAATGGCTATACCAATCATCTTTTGTAATGTTCCATGTTGTGCATGCTTTATATGACGCTTAAGTTCAACAATGCCCCACATTTCTTTGGTTCATGCACATTGCTTTGAAGAGATTCGAGGATTTCATTTTTTATGTTCCATTTTCTTCTGTCCATGCAATTCTTTGTATTCTTGTGTCTTCTGACAATAGTTCCCCGGCCTTCATTAAACTGTCGGCATTTTTGTTCGAAGTCAAAACTTTCCAAATCCGTTGACACACATTTGATATTGTCCGCATTGCATTTCTCAAACATTTTTCATTTTTTCTGCATTTTTCATCGAACCCGGCATCTCGTCTCTTCACACCCCTCCTTCTTCTCCCTCTCCCTACTGCTGTCTTTTTATCAACATGACTTGACAACGTAAGGTTTAGTTCTACGTCTGACAGAGAAATGCCTTTTTTCCGGTGAATTTTAACGTATTCAGAACCCATTTTATTGACAAGTTCTTCACACTTTTCATCTTTCTATGTGCATTTTTGTACAGGAAATAATTGGAATAATAATTTTTTTTTCTGTTCTAGTTGTTAACAACAGGATCAATGTTAAGTGCTTTGATTCTGTCACAGAGACTGACTCCATGCAGATGCACCTGTATAATTACTGACGCCATACAATGATGAAATAATCAAGTACACTGCAACCGTTATGTGAAATGCCTGTAAGGCTACCTGGAAAATTTAAGGATTTCGTAAGCATTTCAGTTTGTTAGGCAAAACTGATCACAGATACTGATTACAGAAATTGCCAAAAGAATCAATAACAAAATCATGAGATGATCCATTGGTTCTATCCAAAGATCCGTCAGTGTGATTTCATTGAAATCACTTGACCTACTGTCGGATATGTTGTTGACATGATTAATATGGTTAGAATTCACACTGGTTGTTCTTTGTGGAGATCATCAAAAATGATCATTAGTATATCTCCGCTTTTTTTCTGACTGCCTCCAGCAAGCTGACATCTAGCAAGAAAATGCCATTATATATGTCTATGTTTTCGTAATTTCTGGTGGTAAATAAATTCCTATCAGCAAACAATCTCATGGGGTTCCATGTAGCGATCTCGAAATTTTTTAGCACAATGATGTTATCAATTTCAATGAAATACGTTAGAAAAAGGTAAATAGAACGAACCCCCTTATACGAAAGCAGCACACACACCGATATTTCTTCCCGTCTTTACATACGTGCATGCACGTACACACTTCGGTATCTATTACCCGAGAATAGTTATCTACTTCTAATATGGAGCTAAGATTATTGTTCATGATTATGATTTATGTGGAGGTTAGTCAAGTGCCAGAGATTTTGTGATTGATATCCCCCCCCCCCCCCCCCCCCCCCCCCCCCCCCCCCCCCCCCCCCCCCCTTTTTTGTCTGGCAATGTTTTTATCTTCTGGTATTCGTGATTTGTTGGATAAAACTGTGTTCATTTCATCACCATCATTGAGGAGAGAAGAAAAAAAAAGAACCCGTTCGAAATATTATTATGCGTCGATCTTGAGAGTAAAGAGTATTTAAACTACTGATGTCATAAAAGTGTGTATACTATACTCTGTGTTTTTATAGCCATATTTGGCATTTGACCAATCATTGGGTCGTTCTGCCGAAAACAACATGTCGCCATTGATGGGCGCCACTCGTGTTTTTTTCTGTTTTTTTTTTTTTTTTTTTTTTTTTTTTTTTCTGGTCTGCTAACGCATGTGTTTATCAAAGTAGGTCTTTTGAAAAACGTTGTCTGCGACAACTCCCATATTCCCAGGAGTACTTTTACGTGCGCTAATGCAGATGGGGACCACGGTTTATCCATCATCTGAAAGACTAGTTCTCACACCACCAATTTATATGGAGTGGAGACGGGGGGGGGGGGGGGGGGGGGGTCCGTGTTTGTTTGTCCGGGACTTGAACCATGAGCCTGGGGTTCCCATCGTTTCCTAGGCGAGTGGAGGAAAAAAAAAAACCGCTAGGCCAAGGTTTGCTCAATTTGGTCTTCTGTGAATGGTTCCTGTAGAGAAAAAGAAGAAGAAGAAGAAGAAAAAGTTTAAACAACCTTCTTGGGTAAAGATAGTACTGAGATACTGATCGCCTCAAAGAGTGTTGAGATATTGATTGTATCACAGTGTACATTGGACCTGGTGTTTGTTGCCATGTTGACACGATGTGTGCGAGAGGAAAGAGGGGCGAGCGATTTTCAGAAATTGAAAGTAAGGTCTGGAAACGTTTGTTTTTGTTGTTTTTTTTTTTTTTTAATTTTTCTCTCTCTCTCTGCTCTCTCTCTCTCTCTCTCTCTCTCTCTCTCTCTCTCTCTCTCTCTCTCTCTCTCTCTCTCTAATCAACCTCGACCCACTTTCCGCTCTGGCTCTGTCTATGTCTGTATTCCTCTCTGTTCGTTTTTGTGGCTGGGTGTTTAATATCCTTTAATTAATCCTCTCCTCCATCTCATCTCTCTCTCTCTCTCTCGTAGTCTCTCTCCCGCTCTCTCCTCTATATATCTCCTCTCCGCTCTATCTCTCTCTCTTCTCTCTCTGTCTCGTTTTTCTCTCTCTCTCTCTCTCTCTCTCTTTACATCTCTCTCTCTCTCTCTCTCTCTGTGGTCTCTCTCTCTCTCTCTCCTCCTCTCCCGTCATCTCCCTCATCTTCTCTCTCTCTCTCTCCTCATCATTTCTTACCCTCCACCCCCATTCCCGGACCCATCACTTCCCATCCCTCCGTATATCTGTGATGCAGTGATGAATGTGACGTTTCTAAAAATACAATAATAAAGGCGTCTTGCTGCTTTTCTTCTGACTCATGTTTTCCTGGCTCTGTTGTTCACACTTCTTCTTCTTCTTCTCCTCCTCCTCCTCTTCTCTTCTTCTTCTTCTTCTCTCTCTCTCCTCTCTGTCTGTCTGTCTGTCTCTCTCTCTCTCTCTCTCCTCTCTCTCTCTCTCTCTCTCTCTCTCTCTCTCTCTCTCTCTCTCTCTCTCTCTCCCCTATCCCATCTGTTTCTCTCTTCCCTTTTTGTGTCTATTCGTGTGTACATGTGTTTATATATATATATAAGCTAGGTGTTGCAATGACTGCAAAAAATATTGAATTATAAACAAAGCTTGCTCTTATGTCTTAGATTGTAGAAATAAGGGGATGATAAGCCTTCATATCTGCAGTGGTAGATGATTCTGCCTAACTGACAGTATGTGCTTGAGTGGGTGAATGGGGAATAATAATGCTTCTCAAAAAGAACCTTCTGCAAGTTTATAACATATAACTCCTGTCAGATACCGGTATTTCGAAACCTGATTGTTTCTCCTCAGTGACCGCGTTCCCCATTCACCCACTCAAGCACATACTGTCAGTTAGGCAGAATCATCTACCACTGCAGATATGAAGGCTTATCACCCCCTTATTTCTACAATCTAAGACATAAGAGCAAGCTTTGTTTATAATTCAATATTTTTTGCAGTCATTACAACACCTAGCTGCTCTGTAAGTTGCTGGAATGGTGCTCGGTACTTAACCTTGGAATTTTATTAGTTTACTGTAATTTAGTCCCTTGCAGATTTCATTCCAAGAACTGGCCCTCAGCACTTGTGTCTTAAGAGGTTATCTTTTTATATTTTTCTACTTTTCACAAGAAAATGTAGCGTGTTTTGCTCTTTCATGATGATTTTCTTTTGCTTCTTAGGTGGCACCTTCGGTTGGTTTTTGAAAACTTAACAAACATACTACGGTATTGCACACCAGCCTTTTTCTGGTATAGCATTCTTCTTAAAACCGAAAAGGCAGAGGAGTCAAATTACCACTTTCCGCGGTCACTGAGGAGAAACAATCAGGTTTCGAAATACCGGTATCTGACCAGGAGTTATATGTTAGTGAGCTTCCTCTCCATTGGAGATTGTCTCCTGCTTTGGAGAATATAAACTTGCAGAAGGTTCTTTTTGAGAAGCATTTATTATTCCCCATTCACCCACTCAAGCACATACTGTCAGTTAGGCAGAATCATCTACCACTGCAGATATGAAGGCTTATCACCCCCTTATTTCTACAATCTAAGACATAAGAGCAAGCTTTGTTTATAATTCAATATTTTTTGCAGTCATTGCAACACCTATATATATATATATATATATATATATATATATATATATATATATATATATATGTGTGTGTGTGTTAAAAATTGGATTAAAATATAAGCACAAAATAAAAATATAGCATGCGTGCGCGCGCGCGCGTGTGTGTGTGTGTGTGAGAGAGTGTGTGCGTGCGTGTGTATGTATGTGTGTGTGTGTGTGTGTGTGTGTGTGTGTGTGTGTGTGCATTACGTTTAGCATAAAGGCAAGGATGAGTTCAGCTTGCAGTATGTAGAGAGCGAAAACTTTGCTAATATTATGAACATATCGATCAGGTCTGTCAGCAGTATGAGAGAGAGAACTCAGTACTACTAGCTGAATGAAGACATGGATCATTCCTGCTGTTAGTATGAAGGCAATGATCAGTGCTACCACTAGCAGTATGAAGAGAGAACTCAGTACTACTAGCTGCATGGAGATATGAATCACTCCTGCTGTCAGTATGAAGGCGATAATCAGTACAACCACTAGCAGTATGAAGATTGGGATCACTGCTTTAGTGCAAATAAAACAAAGATTAGTACCAATATCAGTATGTAGATCATGTTCATATTATTATCAATATAACGTTTGGGATCAGTACTACTATCAGTTTAAAGGTATTCAAGTGTACTACTAGAGGTATGAATATAGTATCAGTGCTATTAACAGTGAAAAGATAGTTCAGTATCACTATTAGTGTGAAGAAATGCATCAGTATTACTAGCGCTATGAAGATTGGGTCAGTACTACTAATAGTATGAAGATAGTGATCAGTACTTCTAGCAGTATGAAGGGAGGGATTAGTGCTGCTAGCAGTACAAAGATAGGAACTGTTCCACCAAACAGAATGGAGATAGAGACTGGTATCAGTAAAGGTAAATAGACAAGAATCAGTGCCACTAGAAGTGTGAAGATAGAGATTAGTACTTCAAGAAAATAAAGAAACGGATGGGTACCATCAGCAATGGGGAGACAGGAGTGGGTACTGTTATCACTAGGACGGTGACGCCCATGCTAGTCGCACTATGAATGAGGTGATGCGTCGGTATTGCTACTGCTAGGAAGACGAGAATCTTTACTCTTACCACGAGGAAGAGATTGGAATCGATTCTACAACTAGCAGGAGCATGGTGGTCGTTGGAATCGGTGCTTCTACCACTGGGAGAATGGGGATCAATAGTTTTGCTACTGCAAAGACAGGAATCAATCACTACTACTACTACTACTGCTGCTGCTGCTGCTGCTGCTGCTGCTACTATTACTACTACTACCACCACCACCACTACTACTACACAACTAGGAAGAGGGGAGTCAATACTACAACCATTAGGAAAATGGAAATTGATACTTCAGCCACTGCGAACATGGGGATCGATACTACTTACCAATTAAAAAAAAAATGAGGATCGATGTTTTTGTCATTCACTGCAAAGATGAGGATCAGTATTACTACCATTAGGAAAAAAGTTGATTCTTCTGTAACTACGAATATGGGGATCGATACTACTACCGATAAGAAAATGGGGGTCGATACTTTGCCACCGCAAAGATGAGGAGAGATACCACAGCCATATGGAAGACTTGGATGCATCTGTGTGTAATAAAGCCTTCTCAGCTTTGCCAAAGAAAATATGTTTTTATCCACGTCTATTGGTGGCTTTGTCTGTCCCACAGCCGTGTTCACCTAAACACAGCTGGACCCATTTTCAGCAAAATATATATGAGAAATTTATCAAAGGAGCATACCAAATTTAGGCTTGGATTTTCCCTGTTAATTTGGACACTTCTGCCATTGTAGAAGCACGTGGGAAGTAACTCCTGCAGTCTGTCCCAATAATTACTTCCTTGTTGATCAAACGGCAGAATCAGGATCTGTTGACGTTATTGACAATATTATCAGAGACTGTCCATTGAACATGAATAGTTTAGCGTTGCTGTCCACATAGATTTTCTTGGAATATCAGAACTTATTAGAGCTCAAATATTCCATTTTTGATGATGTTCTGTTAGAAAATAAAAGTCTACTCAGAGTAACCTCGTTCACTCCTTACCAACAAGTACTTCCCCTGGCGACAAATCATATTGATTTTAACTCATGAATTGTCTCAAAGAGCGGATCCCGGATTCGTTTCATTTTGGCAGAGGTCCACGCTCTCCCAAAGTCCGTCTCGCAAACTATTAAGATTACCTCTTTTTCAACATCAGCTCTCAGTGCTTTTGCTTTTAAGATAATTATTGTTGATATGTTTTCAACATCAACTTTCTATACTCTTGCTTTTAACTTTGGAATTACAGAGCCATAGTAAAACACCGATCTGACAGTTCTTTTACTAATTTACTGATGATTAACTTATAATCATAGTCAATTGACAGACGAGGCAAATATGTAACTGACTGACAATCTACATTGTTAAGTGATAGACTGATTCATAACTAACCACCCGCTAAGTAACCGATTAAGTAAGTAAATAACCGACTGATTGAATGAATGAATGAATAGCATTAGATTGACTTATTGACTGATTGAATGAACGAATGACAAACTGACTGACTGATGGTCTGCCTGACTGACTGATTGAGTGACTGAATGAATGAATGAATGAACGAACGAACGAATAAATGAATGAAAGAAAGAAAGAAAGAATGAAAGAAAGAAATAACGAAAGAATGAATGAATGAATGAATGAATGAATGACATACTGTCTGACTAATTGATTATCTAAATTTGTAAGTGGCTGAATAATTAATTGATTACTTGACAGACTGACTCACTGACTAGCTTCTAAGTAAACACACCAACGAGTTAACAAAAGCTTAGCAACCAACCAAATACGTCAGCGAGCTAGTGAATAAGTTGTTTAATCTCGAGAAGACTAGACTGGTTGATTAACTAGATGACTGACCAACCGACTTAGTGACTAATGAACGAATGAATGAAAGGAGGAACTAAAAATAGAAACCACTGGACGAAGTAAATGACTGATGAAGAATGAATGAAAGGAGGGAACTAAAAATATGAACCAATACATGAGGTAAATGACGAAGTAAATGATCAATGAAGGGAAGAATGAACTGACGATCCGGCCAATTCACAAAATAACTCACTAGCTAACTATGTAACAGGTCTGGAAACAAGCGTGCGCGAACTGGAATTTGTTTTGGCCAAGTAACAGGAAAAAGAACTTTTGAAAGAAGCTTTTGATACGCTAGTTGTACGAAAATAGTCAATCAATGTCCTCAGGCAAAAAGGGAACGAGACAGATGCAATTAGATTTCCCCTTCATGCCTGTTTCGATTGAATGTTATTTATAGATATTTTCTCCCCACGCGATTTTTTTTGTTTGTGTACCGGTTGTACTCCCCACAAACAACGAGAGCAGAGAACAGCTTTATCTACTGGTCACAGGAAGTTCCTATTTTTGGTGCACAGGGAAAGTAATTGCCGAACAAACTTGGAAACGATGTCCTTTTTTGGACAGTAGCCCTCAGAGACAGCATTTTTCTGGTTTGTATTGAGGATAGAAGTGGGTTTTGAACAGAAGAGTGGAATCAAAGACAAGGTTGTTTAAAATTTGTCCTTACTTTTCATATCTATCTATCTATCTATCTATCTATCTATCTGTCTGTTTTTCTGTCTGTCTGCTGTCTGTCTCTCCGTCAGTCAGCCTGTCTGTCTGCCTACCTATATATTTATCTATCATCTCTCTCTCTCTTTACCTCTCTCTCTCTCTATCTTTCTGTCTATCTATCTATTTATCTGTCTGTCTGTCTGTCTGTTTATCTTTCTTTTTTTTTTTTCTAACTTTATTTTTTTTTTTATCTATGTATCTTTCTTATCTATCTATCTATCTACCTCCTAGCTATTCATTTCTCTCTATCCATCTGTCTGTTTGTCTGTCTATCTGTCTATCTAACTTTCTTATCTACCTATCTGTCTGTCTAGCTATTTATACATCTAAATGTATCTATCTATCTATCTATCTATCTATCTATCTATCTATCTATCTATGAATCTATCTATCTATCTATCTATCTATCTATCTATCTATCTATCAGGTCTATCCAATGAACTTCGGGGGAAAATTGCTTTATCATATCCGGGCCTATGGGTTCAGGTATCAGGTCTCTGAGACATCTAGTGCTGTATAACATGGCGGGCAATTCTCTACAGGTAGGGCCTATGGGTAGAACATGGTGGGCAATTCTCTACAGGTAGGGCCCATTGGTAGAACATGGCGGGCAATTCTCTACAGGTAGGGCCCATTGGTAGAACATGGCGGGCAATTCTCTACAGGTAGGGCCCATGGGTAGAACATGGCGGGCAATTCTCTACAGGTAGGACCTATGGGTAGAACATGGCGGGCAATTCCCTACAGGTATGACCTATGGGTATAACATGGCGGGCAATTCTCTACAGGTAGGGCCTATGGGTAGAACATGGCGGGCAATTCTCTACAGGTAGGGCCTATGGGTAGAACATGGCGGGCAATTCTCTACAGGTAGGACCTATGGGTTGAACATGGCGGGCAATTCTCTACAGGTAGGACCTATGGGTAGAACATGGCGGGCAATTCTCTACACATAGGGCCTCTGGGTATAACATGGCGGGCAATTCTCTACAGGTAAGGCCTCTGGGTATAACATGGCAGGCAATTCTCTACAGGTTGGGCCTATGGGTATAACATGGCGGGCAATTCTCTACAGGTAGGGCCTATGGGTTCTATTTACAAGGCGAGGGGTTGGTGTGTAAACATGCTTGAGATATGGTGAAGACAGTAGTCGTAGGATGGGTAGGTGGAGAGGGGGATATCCTTACCTTCTCTTCCACACGCCCATCTCGCCAACCTAAAATAACCTCACGGATTATATGTGTAGGAGCATCACAACCCTCATCCTTTGATTTCTTTCGAGTAACTATGCAAGGCAATATCATAAATATAGAAATTGACGGGGAGTTTTCCTCTTCTCTACCTTAAGATAACATCAGTGAAGATGTTATGAGCATCCCCATCCCTATTCTGGATTTCTTCAAATAACTGTCAGCACTTTATCATAATGCACAAAGTAACAGGGAGTTTTTATCTACTAGGAAACGTGCATACTTTTCATCAGGGAGAACAGGAGAGAAAAAAAGAATGAAAATGCCAACAGATATCCTTACCAGTCAGAAGACAGTATTATTTTCTGTGCATGCAGAATCAAATAAAAGCTGAATATAATTAGAACAGCTGTCTTTTTTTTTTTTTTACCTCCAGCCCCACGGAGACATTTTTCTCATGTTTATAGTGAAGACGAAGTGAATTTTACACGGTAAGAAACTAGACTGGTGAAACTTTGTTGTTCATTTTGGTCTCGTTTATTTGTAGCACACTGATATCCATGTCTGGCAACGTGTTTGGCCGAATTTTGTAAAGTTTCTCGTCATTGGTAAACAGAGCAGTCAGCCTTCACCTGTTAGAAGGGTGCTTTTTATTGGCCGAATTTTGTAAAGTTTCTCGTCATTGGTAAACAGAGCAGTCAGCCTTCACCTGTTAGAAGGGCGCTTTTTATCGTGTTGATAGTAGAACAACAAAAATTTGAACGACAGCCCCCACCCACCCACCCGCCCCCTATTTCCCTACCGCCCTCAAACTCTCACCACCCACTCACTCCATTATACAAACACACTCCTTAAACACGAAAGTAGATGAACGTGTTCGGACGTCATGCAAAACAAAGCATTCAATCAGATTCTATGTGAAGAAAAAATATACGTCCGCCAAAATCATCCAGGTTGGTTTGTGAGGAGTTAGGAGGGGTGGGGTAGGAAGGGAGCGGAGACAGGGTTGTCTATCCTTATCATGCCATGGAGGGAGAGACAAAAAACTGCTTGCCTACCGATCTACAGTGGATTGTTTGGGCGTGTTGTCAAACGATATCAGCTTAGAGGAGAGGAGAGGAGAGGAGAAGAGGGAGGGATGAGGAGAAAAAATGGGGTATGGAGGGGAAAGGTGGGCAGTTGGACAATTCATGAGTGGTGATTGGTAGGGGGAGGCGGTTGTTTGTTTTTCAACGTTATTTACATCTTTCGGTTGATTACCTATATCTATGGATGTCGTTATGTGTGTACAAGTTAGACAGAAATGCCTGAATGCTCCTGCAGTGTGTGTGTGTAGTGTGTGTGTGTGTGTGTGTGTGTGTGTGTGTGTGTGTGTGTGTGTGTGTGTGTGTGTATGAGTGATAGAGACAGGCAGACAGAAACACAGACAGACACAGAAAAAGTGTGTGCGTATGTGTGTGTGTGTGTGTGTGTGCGTGCGTGCGTCCGTGCGTGCGTGCATGCGTGCATGCGCGCGCATGTGTGTGTGTGTGTGTGTGTGTGTGTGTGTGTGTGTGTGTGTGTGTGTGTAAGACTGCACGCACGTGTGAGTTCTTGACATATTGCGTTGCATTAAATGCATTCGTAAAAAAGATCATTATCAGAAATACCTTTCCTTTCCCATTGTACCCTATCCAGTCCCCATCCCTACGCGCCTCTTTCCCCTCACAAGGTGCGATTGCAGTGAAGAAAGAAGCGGGCAATATGACAAATATGTCTGGACTCGCTCAGAACAAACGGATCATTCATATTGTGCGTACAAAAAAAAAGAAAGAAACGTATCGCCGAGAATAGTTCATGTTTGTTGAGGAGAGGGTGGGGTGGTGGTCTATACTAGGAGGAAGAAAACTTGCTGATTGTAGCGTTCTTTCTGGAAAGATTGAACAGAGTGGTGAGTAAGAGGGGCAGAGACAGAGAGCAGAGGGGGGGATGTGTGGGGGAATGGTGGGTAGACAGACAGTTTACAGTGACTTTATCTCTTAATCTCATTTCCCTGCCTTTGGTGATTGCACGTACCTCTCATTTGTTGTCAGGGGTTCATGTCTGAAAATGGTTTAGTGAAAGCGTGTCCATTTGCACAAGTGTGTGTGTGTGTGTGTCAGGGGGGGGGGGGGGGGGGGGGGGTGCGTGTGTGTGTTTCAGTTACTTGCAAATTTCAAGTGTTATTTGGGCTTATTTTACAGACAAGAAAGAAACTGACAGTACACTGGGGCTAGGGTAGTGTGAATGTGTGGAAGGGTTGGGACTGACAGCAGGGGGACATGGGAAGGGGTTGAAGAGGAGAGTGGAGCGGGCAAGAGAGATGGTGGGGAAGGGGGAGGGGTATTGCCAAGTTCAGAAGTTACACTCACCGC
>JADBJO010010651.1:10000-17500 GCA_016801955.1 Conus betulinus | reverse complement strand
TCACAGCTGATTGTTTGGGCGTGCCAGGAAAGATTATTAGTGGAGTGGAGAGGAGAGGAGATGATGATGATGATGATGATGATGATAATCTTTATTTCCAAGGGTAACAGATAAGCAATTACATGCTTTTTTTCATCCGGCCCTTGCCCCGTTAAGGGACTAAGTATGACTAGCGACTAAGACTTACAAATCTTTTAACAAACTAGCGACTAAGACTTACAAAACTTTAACAGAGAGAGAGAGAGAGAGAGAGAGAGAGAGAAAGGGGAAGGGCTGGGTTGGGAGGTGGGGAGAACGCCAGTCAGGCAGTTCACGGAGTGGAGTGGTGGGTGGGGGGGGGGGGGGGGGGAGGAGGGAGGGGGGATTTTTCAATGGTGATTGCTTCTGCGCCTGTCAGCACATTTCATTGTGTGTGGACAAGCTTTGAAAAACATACTTGTACACTCCTCTGTGTGTGTGTGTGTGTGTGTGTGTGTGTGTGTGTGTGTGTGTGTGTGTGTGTTTCAGACAGACAGATAGACAGACAAACAAACAGACAAAAACAGAGTGTCTGCACATGCAAGTGATTTGCACCTTTCTCTCCTAGTTCCCCCCCCCCCCCCCCACACACACCCAATCCCACCCCCCACCCCCCCCAACCCCACCCCCACGCCCCACCCCATCCCCCTTCCATTCCCATTTCTGTAAACAAAACATAGGGTGATGTGGTAATTGTCTGGACTTGAACAACACCAACAGAACATTCAATCTGATTATTTGTGAAGAAAAAAATAATCGTGTCTGGAATGGATCAGGTATGTGGAGGGTGGGGATGGGATGGAGATGGAGTGGAGGAACTCTCCACAACTGCGTACAGTAGGAGGGAGAAGACAGCTTGCCAACTAGGTCACCGCCGATTAGCCCGTTTCAGGAAAGATTATTAGAGGAGTGGAGAGAGAGAGAGAGAGAGAGAGACAGAGAGAGAGAGAGAGAGCTGAGGGGAAGACGTGTCGGGGGAGGGGGGGGGATAAAAGGATGGCTAGACAGGCATTTCATGGTGATGTTATCACTGAATCTCATTTGCCGCGCCTTTGTTGATTGCACGTGCCTATCCTTTTTCAGCGTGTCTGTAAATGCTTGAGTAAATGAGTGCCCTAACGCGTGATTTTGTGGGGGGGGGGAGGGGGGGGGGGGGGGGGGGGTCTGGGTGTGTGTGAGTTTATGTATGTATGTGTTTGCGTGCCTGTGTGCTTGCATGCAAGCAATATTATATATATATATATATATATGTGTGTGTGTGTGTGTGTGTGTGTGTGTGTGTGTGTGTGTGTGTGTGTGTGTGTACGCATTTGTGGGGGGGGGGGGGGGGGGGGGGGGGGGGTGGGGGGGGGGGGTGTGTGTGTGTAGTTTTTACTGACAAGTTTGGAATACCATACCTGCTTGTTCTGCAGCATACCGAGAAGGAACTAACTACACGCAGGTCCAGGCAATGAATGTTTGCAGGGTTGGGGCTAGGTGGGTGGAGACTGGGCTAGGTGTCAAACAGGGAAGAGAGGTGGGGGGGGGGGAGAGGTGGAGGAAAGGAGGGAAGCTCAGTGTTTACAACCGCTGCAGGTGCTGCACACTGAAAGGGAGAAAGAGCAGGAAATTAGAAAATACCACAGAGAGAAAATGGAAATGAGGTCAGAGAGTGTAACAGAGAGGTGTGTGGGGGGGGGGGGGGGGGGGGGGTGGAGGGGGATTAGGGTGACATGGAAGGGATAGAGCGGGTTCGCAGGAAGTCTGTGTCAAAGTGACTGGACAATTTACAGTTCCCTTTCAATTTTCATTTCAATCGCAGTCGTCTTTGTCAAGCTGTCTGCTCTCTCTCTCTCTCTCTCTCTCTCTCTCTCTCTCTCTCTCTCTCTCTCTCTCTCTTATGGACCGAAGAGGATGAAATGATATTGTGGCTTAGAGACAAAGACATCGCAGCTGGTTACAGTTACAAAGGGAGTGGTTTGTTGTGGTTGTAAACTGTAATTTATGCATGAGAGAGAGAAAAAGAGAGAGAGAGCGCACTTTCTTTTTTTTAATCAAAACGTTACAGAGATATATAACTCTCACTTATGAACAGTAGGCCTAAAACTATAAAATCATTCAAGATATTCCAGTATACCCTTCCTTTCCCCCTTCGGCATATCCGGCCTTGAAATGAAATGGGAAATTAACAGTTCAGTCCACATACCTTTCTTTTTCTAATGTCCATTTTCATTCCCTTCATCTGATACCGTCGTGTTTGTGATCGAGCTCCCTAAATCAATATCGTTTGTCGTTTGTCTGTTGCCACAAATCAGGGCTAACTTACGCAGACATTACAACGTAAGTTAGCCCTGATTTGTGTAAATTAAGCCTCGTTCTGGACATTGCCCGTGGAAATATAACAACGACAACGGAAGCCCACGAACGATCAACATGTTGTTTCAGCTCTGTACATTTTTCAACTTAGTTTGATTTATTCAATATTTTGAACGCACAAGCTGTGTTCGTAGATATTGTGTGAACGGACACATACGACTCTACTAGTCATCTAACACACAAACATACAGCTCCAGACACCACCACCCAGAGCAGTGCAATAAAGAAGCTATGGGAGTGCTGGTGAACAGCGTGTGTACGAGACAGACAGACAGGCAGGCAGGCAAGCAGACAGGCAGACAGACAGACAGACAGACAGGCAGGCAGGCAAGCAGACAGGCAGACAGGCAGACAGACAGACAGACAGACAGGAGTGTGGAAAGTGGTGGGGGCTGAGCAGGGGAAGAGCTGTACCTGTGACAAAATGATGGAACAAGTCCCAGTCGCCATTTTTTCATTGACTTAATCACCGTCCTCTTTGTGGGGCTGTCATGCTCTGGTTTGCTCCTGTCACGGACCGAAGAGAGGATTGAATGGGATTGCCACACACAGTCAGAGGCGGCCATAGATCGCATCAACAATTAAGGTGGGAGTCATTGTTTTGGTGGTCAACATTGGGTTCTTGTACGAGAGAGAGAGAGAGAGAGAGAGAGAGAGAGAGAGAGAGAGAGACAGACAGACAGACAGACAGACAGAGATAGACAGAGACAGACAGAGAGACAGAGAGAGAGAGACAGAGACAAACAGGGTCGTTTTTTACAACAAAGGTCATAGTCCCTTATAAAGATTGCGACGTGCACGTACAATCAATGAATACAAGAAATTGTTACACCTCAAAGAAAGAAGAGAGAGACAAAAAAAAGAGACTGAGAGACAGGCAGAAAGAGAGTAACAGAGAGAGACAGAGAGAAAGAAAGAGAGAGACAGAGACAGGGACAGGGAGAGAGATGGACAGAGAGACAGAGAAACGAGAGAGAGAGACACTGACAGTGACACCGACAATATTTTTAGCGTCAATCTAAACCTTAAGCCTATAAACAACAAGCACATTAACCAATTGCAAAAGCAGCAATTTCACGTGAACACGCACTCATTCACACACATAGGTCCCTACCATTCCCCCACACCTCTCCTCTTCCTCTCTCCCTACCGCCCCACTTCAATCCCACTCCTCCTGCTCCCCCCCTCCCCCCACTTCACCCACACGCTTACACGTACTGGGTCAACAGAGAGACAGACAGACAGACAGACAGAGACAGATAGGCAGACAGAGACAGACAGAGACAGACAGAAAACACAGATAGAGACGGAGCAACAGAGACAGAGAGACGGAAAGAGGGAGGCAGAAAGACAAAGATAGAGAAAGACAGCCAGAGATAGATAGATAGACAGAGACAGATAGACAGACAGATATAGATAGACAGAGACAGAGACGGAGAGACAGAGACAGAGAGACAGAAAGAGGGAGACAGACAGACAGAAACCGATAGTCAGACACAGACATATAGACAGACATAGACAGAGACAGAAAGACAGAAAAGAGGGAGACAGAAAGACAAAGAGTGACAGTGAGACAGACAGAGACAGAGAGACGGACAGAGAGACAGATAGACAGAGACAGACAGACAGACAGAGGCAGATAGACACAGACACAGACAGAGATGGAGAGACAGAGATGGAGAGACAGAAAGAGGTAGACAGAAAGAGGGAGACAGAAAAACAAAGAGAGACAGATAGAGACAGATAGACAGACAGAGACAGATAGACAGACACAGACAGAGACAGAGACGGAGAGACAGAAAGAGGGAGATAGAAAGAGGGAGAGAGAAAAAACAAAGAGCGAGAGACAGACAGACAGACAGACAGACAGACAGACAGACCGAGAGACTGGAAGAGCAATTTTCTCTGTCATCACTTTAGGTTGAATGACTGAGGGGAGAAACAGAAAGTCCTGTATCAACATAATGCTAAATCATACTTGTTGTGTCAATCAACTCTCTCTCTCTCTCTCTCTCTCTCTCTCTCTCTCTCTCCTCTCTCTCTCTCTCTCTCTCTCTCTCTCTCTCTCTGACACATGAACAATGTCGCTGTTGAGTGTTCATCGCATCCTTTCAGTATCAATGGGGAAGGTGTGGTGGTACCATCCTCATCTTCTTTCCACGTCTCCTGATAAATGCTGGGTATTCTTACGTGTCCCTAACTCACAGACTGTTGACCTGGTTACAGGTGTCTTTGTCTTGTATGTCAGATCTCCGCATATGTATACACACAAAGATGAGGGTGCAAATTGCGTTCCTAGCTTTAGTGTATACAGCTGATCTTTTGAATGTGTATACACACAAAGATGAGGGTATAAACTGCGTTCCTAGTCTTAGTGTACGTATCTGATCTTCTACGTGACGTACAGACGTGAAGGTACAAACTGCGTTGCTAGCTTTAATGTATATGTCTGATCTTCTGCTTGTGTATACACACAAAGGTGAGGGTACAAACTGCGTACCTAGCTTTAGTGCACATAACTGATCTGCGTATGTACACACTAAGGTGGGGGGGGGGGGTATAAACTGTGTTCCTATCTTTAATGTATGTATTGGCTCTTCTACACAAAGGCGAGGGTATAAATCGTGCATTGAGCCTCGGAAACTCCCAAGCACCATTGCACCCGCCACAGCCATGCTGTGTACACCACATGGGTCTCCATCACACGTCACTTTCATTTGTTTTCATTTCCTCCCGGTACCAGACCTCTTCAAGTGCCAGACACTAACCTTTCTCCTCAGTCAACACAGAGAGGGTCATGATTCCAGCCTGTCTGAGTCTGTTGCAGCGAAACACACCAGCCGTCCTCTGCTTATCTCCAGACCTCCCCAGGGCAGGAAGGGTTCCGGCGTCTCGCCCTTCTTCGCTTCAGCGCATCATCCCACTTCTCTTGTTTTGAGTTTTTTTTTTCCAGATTCGCTTTTTCCCCAGTTTTGTTCTCCCTGTTCTTCTAGTTATTCAATAAGACGTGTCAGCTGCTTATATGGAAAGAGAGAGAGAGAGAGAGAGAGAGAGAGAGAGAGAGACAGATAGATAAGCTTAGATAGATAGATAGCTTGGGTTAGATTTGATTACAGAGGGACAGACACACAGACGAAGAGAGAGAGAGAGAGAGAGAGAGAGAGAGAGAGAGAGAGAGAGAGAGAGAGAGAGAGATTTGTACATACGTAGATCTTTGTATGATGTGTTCCCTCTTGTCAGAGAAAGAGAGAGAGAGAGAGATGCCTACAAGCTTTTTAAGAGTTAGCAGGAGACAGTCAAAGGGGGAAGGGTGTTGGAATTCTTTCAGATTCCACGTTGAAGGGAAAAGAAACCAACCGATTTATGGACCAGAACTCTTACAACCCAGTTCCAACCCCCATTCTCTCATCCCCCATCCCCCTTCTGTCACCGTCTTCGTCCCTTCCCCCCCCCCCCCCCCCCCCCCCCCCTTTTCACAACAATGCGGTAATGTAAGGCTAGATGGACAAACACATGAACTAAGAGGCAATGTATGGAAGGAAAAGACAAATCTGCTACGATCTTCTAAGCTGGTCCTATGTAAGAACAACATCAGACATAAGACAAAAACAAACACAATGAGCGTTCACATCTGGCGCACAGATTGACGTGCCCTGGAGCTTCGGGAGCTTAGTATGCAGTTTACATGCCCCCACCCCACCCAACCCCTGCCTCCCCTTCCCCCTTTCCCCCTCCCCCTTCACACGAGGGGTGTTCATCCCATGGAGGTAGAAAACTGGCTTTTCCAATCTCTATGGTCATCTAGTTACCAACAGGTCTACAGTTTACGTTTACTTGAAAGAACGGGGAAGGAGGGGGAACGCGAGGAAATACTAACCAGAAAAAGTTATGATCTGTGAATGTCGGTTAATGACCTAGTCCATGACGGTGTGACGATCTTCACCTGAGTTCACTAGCCTGGAAGCTTGTACAGGGATGTAGGAGAGGAGCTGAACAGGTGCGCTGAGAGATCTTTTCCCCATAACTGATTCCGTGTATATGTGTGTAACCTGGCCTGCACTTAACCCGAGGAG
Organism: Conus betulinus; assembly: GCA_016801955.1. NCBI lineage: Eukaryota > Metazoa > Mollusca > Gastropoda > Neogastropoda > Conidae > Conus > Conus betulinus. The sequence goes on along the minus strand of JADBJO010010651.1, from coordinate 11,054 downwards.
GAGAAGCTGTCTCGTCGTTCTCTCTGGTGTTTATTGCAGAGGGATTTTTCTACACAAATATTTGGCAGACACTGCTCTGTTGGTGATGTAGAATGTGTGTGTATGTATGTATATATGTGTATGGGGGGGTGCGTGTCCTTTGTGTGTGTGCGTGCGTGCTCGCACGTGCACGTTGGGTATGTGTGTGGGGGTGTATGTGTGTTTGTGTTAGTAAGCAAGCCAGCAAGTGAGCGAACAACTGAGTGAGAGAGAGAGAAAGGGGTATTTTGTGTTGAGAGAGAGAGAGAAAGAGAGAGAGAGAGAGAGAGAGAGAGAGAGAGAGAGAGAGAGACAGAAACAGAGAGAGATTGTGTGTGTGTGTGTGTGTGTGTGCGTGTGTGTGTGTGTGTGTGTGTGTGTGTGTGTGTGTGTGTGTGTGTGTGTGTGTGTGTGTGATAGAGATAGGGAGGGGAGACAATGAGTTGTGTTTGCTTGTTAAAATGTGTGTGTGTGTGTGTGTGCGCGCGCGTGCGCGCGCGCGCGCGCGTGTGTGTGTGTGTGTGTGTGTGTGTGTGTGTGTGTGCGTGCGAGCGCGCACGCACAAAATACGCCAGCTTCTTTTTCTGTGTTTGCATAATACTATAACCATTCATCATAATCATTAACATCTTGGTTTTCTTCTCTTCTTCTCTTCCTCCTCCTCCTCCTCCTCTTCCTCCTACTTTAGCATTATCACCGTCAATTTCTCCACAGCATCATCATCATTAGCACCATTATTACCGTTTCATCTTCATCTTCTCCTCTTTGTTTCTTTTCTTCTTCTTTTCCACCTCCTTCTTCTCCACCACCTCTCTCCCTTCTCATGCTTCTTTGTTTTGCATGATCAACGTGCATCACTTTGCTATTTCGGTAAAGGGCAACGATATGCTCTGTGAGATATGAATGATAGAATCGGTCATCAGTAGCCCACACATCACTGTGGTTATGGAAAGTGTGTTTAACATGAACGACGTGATGCCTGCTTACATTCAAGTACACACTGAGATGCCAGCACAGTTTGTACATCTCTGGACTT
>JADBJO010010650.1:75000-82500 GCA_016801955.1 Conus betulinus | reverse complement strand
GACGGGGCAATGATAGGAATATTGTCGAACATTGTAGTTAAAGGGGGGTGGGGGGGAGGGAAAGGGGGAAGCGGGGGGGGGGGGGGGGGGCTTGGGGGGGGGACGGGCGAGAGGGGGGGGGGGGGGTGACGGATGAAGAAAGAGCGAGACAAACAGACAGACATAGGGACAGAGAGGCAGAGAGAGAGAGAGAGAGAGAGAGAGAGAGAGAGGGGGGGGGGACAGAGGGACAGATAGACATCTATACAGACAGACAGGCAGGCAGACAGACAGACAGAAACAGAAATATAGGGATAGGCAGAAAGATACAGAGAGGAAGGTAGGGGGTTTCTAGGATATATAATTAGACCTAGGGGGAGTTTAGAGGGGAGGGAGAGAAAGAATGCAGTAATGTTGAGGGGCATGGGGGATATAAGGGGGGGGGGGGGGGGGGGGGAAGAGGAAGGGAGGGAGGGTGGGCTGGGGTGGGATAGTGGATGGGTACGTTGGAGAGGGAGGGAGAGGTTTAAAGGAGGATAGGAGAGGGTAGGGGGAGTAGGGAAATAAATGGGGGGAGGGGGGGATGGGGAAGGGAGGGGGGAGCGGAGATCGGTTGCAACGATGGAGAAATAGAGGGCAGAAACGTCGAGGAGGAGAAAGGATGGGGCGAAAGCGTGCTGATAGACTATATATACCCTACATGATTTCCAACTTCATGTATATCATATACATACTCAAATTCCACCATCTGTCAAACATTACTATAATGCATATAAATACACAGCAATTACATAAGTATAACACACACTTATGTATGCGCTCACAAATAATGACGCACGCACTCACACACACACACACACACACACACACACACACACACACACACACACACACACACACACACACACACACATACACACACACACACACACACACACACACACACACACACACACACACACACACACACACACACACACACACAATCGCGTGCGCCCACCCTATGCACACACACACATACTTGTGCACACACACACACACACACACACACACACACACACACACACACACACACACACACACAAGTACACACACAGATCTGCCTGACAGCATGAAATATAATGATAGATAGGGAAATATGCAGAAGACTGTAAATCAAAAAGAAGTGGAGTTAATCAAGTGTGTTGAGACCAAAAGGATAAATAGTTTTGAGTTTTGCTGATCCAGAATTTTTCCCCTTCGAATCCTAACATCATACTCATTTGAAAATACTTTATCTATAGGTATACATTGCATGTCCTGAAGTGTGGTGTCCGGCAGTGTTGAAATGGTGAGCAATGTGAGTGCCTGTGTTCTTTAATATGTGTGATCTATGTAAATAAAATCTAGTTTTGAGGGCATTTTTGGTTTCTCCAACATATTGCGCATTATATATATATATATATATATATATATATATATATATATATATATATATATATATATATACATACAGAGGGAGAGAGAGAGAGAGAGAGAGAGAGAGAGAGAGAAGAGAGAGAGAGAGAGCCAGTAATCCATGCCTGGATTCATATAGAACTGAGAGTTCAACTGAGCCTCTGGCTCAGAGGCAGATATTGACAGCATGGATGTATTCAAGATCTGTTCCCACAGTAGTTGCTGGGTTCTTGGATCATCACTGGCACTATATACGTGCCCGTATGTAGGGACAAAAAGACCGCCTGCAGTGTAGATATTTGTTTTCTTTCACTTTAAAAAGTAAGTCCTGATAGTGGACAAAATGATACAGAAACTCACTGAAAATATCAGACAAGGAAGAAACAAAAAAAACAGGAAAAACAAAACCAGGGGAGAAATAACACGTTGTGATATGAAGGTCAGAATCATACTGAAAGAAAAAGCCAGAGGGGAAATTTGACGAGAGGACATACCAATATACAGCACCATCACTTACATAAACGAATGAAAAGAAACAGAATGAAAATGGCCCCCAAGCATGGAACCTTTTTCAAAAGAAGGACGGGCAAGTCTGGAACTGTGAGCTGCCGATTCTCTCAGTACTTCCCTCGGGCAATACGTCTGATGAAGTCTGTTGAAGGAAGTCGTTATCTGTCGTCTTCTTTCTTCAAAGGTTTTTCGTGCTGTGATGTCGCCTAGTGGCAAAGAGTAAAGAGCTACGAGATGTATTTATTGATTTCGAACACCCGTGAAATTTTGTGTCTTGTTCAATGTCTTGTGGACGGGCCAAAAGATAAAACTACTGTTTTATGCCAAAGACTGAGGCTTTGATCATCATCACCATCATCATCATCATCATCATCATCATCATCATCATCATCGTCGTCGTCGTCGTCGTCGTCGTCGTTGTCGTCTTCGCCATTATCATCATTATCTCTATGATCATCAATACATTAGTCATTATTATTATTATAATCTTGGTTGTCGTCGTCATAGTCATCATCATCATCATCAGCAGCAGCAGCAGCATCAAAGAATAACAACAACAACAACAACAACAACAACATAATCAACATGATGATGATGATCATCATAATCATCATCATCAAAATGGTCAAGACGAGATCAGTGATAAGTTGTAACGCAGCAAGAGTTTCAAGGGTCCCATACATTTTGTTCCTTTTTCCTGTGTAACTACTTTTTTTTTTTTTTTTTTTTTTTGCTTTGTTCTTTTCAGATGAAAAGAAAAAAAAAAAAAGAAAGAAAAGAGCATCATCATTACTGTAATACTTGAAACAGCATTACCCAGATACTTGAAACATTTAGATTTGAAAAAAAACACATCTGCTAATGCAATGACCAGATGTAATTCTCTCTCTCTCTCTCTCTCTCTCTCTCTCTCTCTCTCTTTCTCTCTCTCTCTCTCTCCTCTCTCTCTCTCTCTCTCTCTCTCTCTCTCTCTCTCTCTCTCTCTCTCTCTCCTCTCTCTCTCTCTCTGTACAATGCCTTTCATTGATTCATTTTGGAGGGTGAAGAAGGCGGGGTGGGGTTGGGGTGGGGGTGGGGGGGGTGTGGGGGTGGGAGAATTCCCTGTGTAATCAAGCTTTGATCACGTACAAGGTCCATCAACTAAAGCCAGTGAGACAGAAACAGTCAGCAGACAGGGTCACGGAGGTCAGGGGGTGAGGTCTTCCTGCTTTTCCGTCTGTGTCAACGTGGCGACCAGAAAGGGAACAGGGGGCCAGACAAGGGAAGTAATTTGAGAGGTCTGAGGCCAGAGGATCATGGCTGCTCTGAGGAACAAGACAACAGACAGTTATGGAAAATACTATTTCTCTTTACTGGTGGCATACCAATAGGCGATGGCGAGAATGCAGTAGGATATATTGAACATATACTAGGGCAAAGTGTCTGGTGTCAGACACTGATTATTAGAGAGCTGAGGGATCGAGCTGCAGTCGTGTTCTTGTCTTTATTGATACATGGAAACAAGGCCAGACTAATCACATCTATGTATTAAACACAATAGATGTAAGAGTGTTCATCATGAAAATAATCAGAACATATCAACAAATTGAGTGTAATATCTCTGTCTCTCTCTGTCTCTGCCTGTCCTGTCTGTCTGTCCATCGCTGTCTCTGTCTCTGTCTCCCCTCCCTCCCTCCTGAACGTTGTATTAATTCCATAGCAATTAAGTTTATCCTTATGTTTTCACAAAAACATAACTGTAAAACCCATGCCAGGTTCTGAATGTCATTTGCCCAAATCTTTTTAAGCATCCTCCTGGAAGTAACTTTTTTTTCTCTCTTAAAAACAAAACTGTACAGGAAAAAGAAAGACAAAGCACAAAGACATACCGAAATAACAAAAACAAGCAAATTTGACTTCAGACTTCAGTTCAATCTTTTTGAAACATTTTGAGATGTGAATTCAGCACATATCCCTGTAGTATCCATGCATGCAAGGCGGCAAACTAAAAAAAAAAAAAAAATAAAGGGGGAGGAGAGAAGGAATGGGAGGATGGACTAGGTTAGGGTCAGCCCTTGTCATTCATAGCCCAGTAGACTAGGAGGACATCTAAGGTATTGGCTATGTTTTTGAGAACTGAAAGAGAGAGAGAGAGAGAGAGAGAGAGAGAGAGAGAGAGAGAGAGAGAGAGAGAGAGAGAGGGAGGGAGAGACAGACAGACAGACAGATATGAAGATAGACAGACAGAAACAGATATACAAAGAAATATAAATGTCTGGCTAGTGTGTGTGTGTGTGTTTGTGTGTGTGTGTGTGTGTGTGTGTGTGTGTGTGTGTGTGTGTGTGTGTGTGTGTGTGTGTGTGTGTGTGTGTGAAAGATTGAGTGAGGTAGTATATGCCTTTGCATGATGGTGTAGGTTGCTGTAGATGCATATGTGTAAGTTTAAGAGTTTAAGTGTAAATGTATAAATGTATTTGCGTATGAACATTTGTGCATATGTGTGAATGCAGATAAATGCATGTCTGGATCGACTGTTCAAATGCTCAAGAAGGTCATGGATGATAGGTGAAAACAGTATCTTCAATTGACGCAGAGACAAGACCTTTGTTTGTAGTATTACTTTGACTCTTGTAGGAACGCCTAACATAATGAACAAGTATTTCTCCTGGACAGTTCTGGCTTGGGAACTTGTTTGTAGCATCAACATTATTTCTGTGCCCTCCTCATCCACTCGCTTTTTTTCCAGCCACCCAATTCTCAGGGGGAGAAGCAAGCTGTCTGGAAAGCAGACGCGAGATCACTTCAATCGCACTAATTCGCCCAATGAACGTTCTTGCTTTTAGCGCATCCAATTTCTTTTCGCGGGTGTCAGCGTTGTAAACAGCCTTATTTCCCTTGGTGCAGCACTTTTTTTTTTTACGCATAGAAGCCACGCAGAGTGATAGTGTTCAAGTTGCAGACATAAACTGCCTTTTTTGCCAACACGTTTGGAGAGAAAAATCTGACCGGATTCCCACGGAATTGCGTCCGTGAATCAGTAAGAGGAGGAATAGGGAGAGGGTGGGGTAGCTTCTGTGTGAACAAAAAGGGTAAGAGCCATACGAGCTAAAAGCCTGGCCCTTGAGGTACAGAAAAATGAATGGATACGAGCGATCGTTTCCGTTCCATAGGCGACATTGTTTAGGAGTTTTAGTGATGGGAATGCCTAAGGTCTTAAAGAGATTGTGCCTGCACGCTCCTCGATTTGCTTGTTTTGGTAAGGGGGGTGGTGGGGGGTGAGGTGGGGTGGGGGTGGGGGGGGGGGGGGGGGGGGGGGGGGGGGGGCTTTAGCTTGTAGCAATGTATCTGACTGCGCTTCCCTTTCCAGCCATTTTCGTACTGGTCAATCCTCATCTCTCTGGAATCACATTGTCTCTCCCCTCTCTCTTCTCTCTCTCTCTCTCTCTCTCTCTTCTCTCTCCACCTCAATTCGCAATTCGCTCATAACTATATACTCATCTTTACACACATTCTCCGCAACTGTATGAACAAAGGAGAGAGAGAGAGAGAGACGAGAGAGAGAGGAGAGAGAGGAGAGAGAGAGAGAGAAGAGGGAGAGGAGAGAGAGAGAGAGAGAGAGAGAGAGTTTTACAGCCTTGACCATGGCATCCTAGAACAGTCTACAATAAAACAAAAGTCATAACCTGAGACTGGCATATGTGTGAAGACAGATAGATACATGTCTGGAACAACTGTTCAAATGCTCAAGCAGGCATAATCAATTCATGCAAATGGTACCGTAAACTGCCAGAGAGATAAGAACTCAGTTTACAATAACATACGTCTTGCAAACATAATCACTTTGACTATCAGATATGTGCATGTGTGTGTGTCTGTGTGTGTGTGTGTGTGTGTGTGTGTGTGTGTGTGTGTGTGTGTGTGTGTGTGTGTACGTGCATAGAGCGTGTGTGCGTGCGTGGGCGTGTGTGTGCATGCATACGCGCGCGCGCGCGTGTGTGTGTGTGTGTGTGTGTGTGTGTGTGTGTGTGTGTGTGTGTGTGTGTAGGAATTGTTAATGTAATAAACCAAGATTTTCCAGGGTCAGTCCTGGGTTAGGACCTTGCCTGTAGCATCACCATTATTTCGAAATCCCCCTTATCCTCTCGCACTTTCTGGCACCCAGTTCTCAGTGAAAGCCTAGCTGTCTGGAAGGTGGAGGCGAGTTCACTTCAAATGCATTGGTTTGCCCAATGATTCGTTCTTCCTTTTAAAGCATCCGATTTGTTTCCAGTGGTATCAGATAAATGTTCTCCGGTTTTAAATGGACAGATATTCACCAAAGTGAATTCACCAAGAGGGCGCTGATCTGAATGACGCATCCAACAACAAGAAATACGTCGTTTTGCGACACCATAATGTATTCGAGAGATATGCTACATTGAGCATTAATGTTAAGCCTGAGAAAATATAGATTCTATTGGACATAAAATAAGATGTTTTATGAAAACAGCTGAATGCAGGAGCATGTCATATTTTTGGGATTTCCAATTTAAAAAAAAAAATCATGCGTACAATCTCAACGGACAGCAACTGTCAGTGAAAAAGCGCACCACCCTGGCTGACTCATTCACCTCATGAGAATCCTTCTGAGCCATTACGGATCTATGCACTGGTCCTGTTTGTCATTGCTGATGCTCAGTCCAAAGCAATGTGGTGAGTTTGAAGCTTTTCTCAAAGTCAAACGGCCACCCACTGGCCAGACCTAATAAACTGCTGGACAAGAAGAAGAAGATGAAGAAGAAGAAGAACAACAACAACAAGAGGAAGAAGACCAGTCTTTGGTTTATTTCTTATAAGCATGGTTTTACATGGATATGAAAAGTGATGACACATGAAAGCGCAAACTTTCAAGAAGTAATATTTTAAATTGCGATCGTTATAGTGTGAAAGGAAGATAAAAGGAATTGGACAAACCCAAGCTGAAAGCAAGCACACACACACACACACACACACACACACACACACACACACACACACACACACACACACACACACACACACACACACCACCACGGTTCCACGCCTGAGCTGTTCTGTCAGTGAGGAATCTAATCTTTATTAACCGAAAAGTCCAGGGTCAGCCCAGACGAGGGAACTTTTCATGAGCATAACCATTAATTTTGGCACAATGTCTTCTCTCGCTTGCCTCCCCTTGCCATGTCTTCCCGCCCATCGCCCAAGGGAAAAGAGAGCCGTCCACAAGACGGGAGGCAAGCTGTCTCCAAAACGTGCGGATACGCTTAATGATCGTCATTGTTGTTAGCGCAGCTATTGTATTTTAACAGATGTCTAGAAGTAATTTGTCCGCTCACTAACGTGACTGAGGGGGGGGGGGGGGGGGGGGGGGGGATACTCAGATGGGATTCCCTGGAGAATGACAGAAGTGAAGAGGAATGGGAGAGGAACGTCTGTATAAAAGAGGAATTATAGCCACACAAGCTAAAAGCCTGGGACAGAGATATGGTTGGATACAGACAGTCATTTATGATGGAATGAAGATTTTATGAGTTATACAGATGAGAAGTCTGAGACCTTAAAAACGTGCGAGCAAGCTGT
>JADBJO010010650.1:57500-62500 GCA_016801955.1 Conus betulinus | reverse complement strand
GGATGAACTGGCTGCTAAGTGTGTTTCCAAGGCGGGACAGCAAAACACAAAATGAACCTCGATTTCACGAGCCTCTTTACACAGAGGACACACAAGTTCAATCTCCGTACACTCTTTTACGATAACGATATCGATGAACGTTAATATCAGACACTCCAAATCTAAATCTTGTCATTATGTACTTTAAATGGCAGTCCATTTGTATAGATAAGTAGGTTGGGATGCGATGTAGTGGATTGAAGTGTCTGTATAAATCAAATCTGTTACTATCTGAATATGAGCATTCCAGTCTTGCCATCTACAATCGATAAGCTGATACGAAGCATTTTCAAAAATGCATGCAGTCTTGTTTCCGACACACTGGTTAAGCCACGCATATCCCAGCCCAATTCATATAATCTCATTTTGACTTTTGTCACCCAGTTCACCTTGCCCTTCATATCTAAATCAAATAACATCTTACAGGCTTTCTTCGGTAATCTTACGTCTTCCATTTCAAGTAACTTTAACCAATAACCTATTCGTCTTATAACAGAATTTAAATAAATTTGGATATCTACTTGTTTCACCATAAATCAAATCGTTTGGTGTCAGCACTGACACACCTAGAAATTTTTCAAGGCAAATAAATAAATAAATATATATATATATATATATATATATATATATATATATAGAGAGAGAGAGAGAGAGAGAGAGACAGACAGACAGACCAGACAGACAGACAGACAGAGACAGAGAGAGAGAGAGCCAGTAATCCATGCCTGAGATTCATATAGAACTGAGAGTTCAACTGAGCCTCTGACTCAGAGGCAGATATTGACAGCATGGATTGTTTCAAGATCTGTTCCACAGTAGTTGCTGGGTTCTTGGATCATCACTGGCACTATATACTTGCCCGTATGTAGGGACAAAAAAGCCGCCCCGCAGTGTAGATATTTGTTTTCTTTCACTTTAAAAAGTAAATCCTGATAGTGGACAAAATAATTACAGAAACTCACTGAAAATGTCAGACAAGGAAGAAAAAAAAAACAGGAAAAAAACAGGGAAGAAATAACACGTTGTGATATGAAAGTCAGAATCATACTCAAAGAAAAGGCCAGAGGAAAGTTGATGAGAGGACATACGAATATACAGCACCATCACTTGTATAAACGAATGAAAGAAACAGAATGAAAATGGCCCCAAGCATCGAACCTTTTTCAAAAGAATGACGGGCAAGTCTGGAACTGTGAGCTGCCGATTCTCTCAGTACTTCCCCCGGGCAATGCGTCTGATGAAGTCTGTTGAAGGAAGTCGTTATCTGTCGCCTTCTTTCATCAAAGGATTTTCGTGCTGTGATGTCGCCTAATGGCAAAGAGTAAAGAGCTACGAGATGTCATATTTATTGATTTCGAACACCCGTTAAATTTTGTGTCTTGTTCAATGTCTTGTGGACGGGCCAAAAGATAAAACTACTGTTTTATGCCAAAGACTGAGGCTTTGATCATCATCATCATCATCATCATCATCATCATCATCATCATCATCATCATCATCATCATCGTCGTCGTCGTCGTCGTCGTCGTTGTCGTCTTCGCCATTATCATCATTATCTCTATGATCATCAATATAGTAGTCATTATTATTATAATCTTGGTTGTTGTCGTCGTAGTCATCATCATCAGCAGCAGCAGCATCATCATCAACAATAACAACAACAACAACAACAACAACAACAACATAATCAACATGATGATGATGATCATCATAATCATCATCATCAAAATGGTCAAGACGAGATCAGTGATAAGTTCTAACGCAGCAAGAGTTTCAAGTGTCCCATAGATTTTTTTCCTTTTTCTGTGTAACTATTTTTTTTTTTTTTTCTTTTTTTTTGCTTTGTTCTTTTCTTTTCAGATGAAAAGAAAGAAAGAAAGAAAGAGCATCATTACTGTAATTTTCAGCATTACCCCAGATACTTGAAACATTTAGATTTGAAAAAAAATGACACTTTGTCAATGCAATGACCAGATGTAATTCTCTCTCTCTCTCTCTCTCTCTCTCTCTCTCTCTCTCTCTCTCTCTCTCTCTCTCTTGTGTACAATGCCTTTCACTGATTCATTTTGGAGGGTGAAGAAGGCGGGGTGGGGGTTGGGGTGGGGGGGGGTAGGGGTGGGAGAATTCCCTGTGTAATCAAGCTATGATCACGTACAAGATCCATCAACTAAAGCCAGTGAGACAGAACAGTCAGCAGACAGGGTCACGGAGGTCAGGGGGTGAGGTCTTCCTGCTTTTCCGTCTGTGTCAACGTGGCTACCAGAAAGGGAACAGGGGCCAGACAAGGGAAGTAATTTGAGAGGTCTGAGGCCAGAGGATCATTCCTGCTCCGATGAACAAGAGAACAGACCAGTTATGGAAAATACTATTTCTCTTTACTGGTGGCATACCAATTGGCGATGGCGAGAATGCAGTAGGATATATTGCACATATACTACGGCAAAGTGTCTGGTGTCAGACACTGATCATTAGAGAGCTGAGGGATCGAGCTGCAGTCGTGTTCTTGTCTTTATTGATACATGGAAACAAGGCCAGACTAATCACATCTATGTATTAAACACAATAGATGTAAGAGTGTTCATCATGAAAATAATCAGAACATATAAACAAACTTGAGTGTAATATCTCTCTGTCTCTCTGTCTCTGCCTGTCTGTCTGTCCCGTCGCTGTCTCTCTCCCTCCCCTCCCCTCCCTCCCTCTCCCTCCTCTCTCTCTCTCTCTCTCTCTCTCTCTCTCTCTCTCTCTCTCTCTCTCTCTCTCTCTCTCCCTGAACGTTGTATTAATTCCATAGCATTAAGTTTATCCTTACGTTTTCACCAAAAACATAACTGTAAAACCCATGCCGCGTTTTGAATGTCATTTGCCCAAATCTTTTTAAACATCCTCCTGGAAGTAACTTTTTTTCTCTCTTAAAAACAAACAGTAAAAACGGTACAGGAAAAAGAAAGACAAAACACAAAGACACAGAATAAACAAAAACAAAGAAACAAATCTGACTTCAGTTCAATCTTTTTGAAAGACTTTGAGATGTGAATTCAGCGCATATCTCTGTAGCATCCATGCATGCAAGGCGGCAAACTAAAAAGAAACAAATAAAGGGGGAGGAGAGAAGGAATGGGAGGATGGACTAGGTTAGGGTCAGCCATTGTCATTTATAGCCCAGTAGACTAGGAGGGTATCTAAGCTATTGGCTATGTTTTTGAGAACTGAGAGAGAGAGAGAGAGAGAGAGAGAGAGAGAGAGAGAGACAGACAGACAGACAGACAGACAGACAGAGAGACAGACAGACAGATATGAAGATAGACAGACAGAAACATATAAATATACAAAGAAATATAAATATCTGGCGTGTGTGTGTGTGTGTGTGTGTGTGTGTGTGTGTGTGTGTGTGTGTGTGTGTGTGTGTGTGTGTGTGTGTGAAAGATTGAGTGAGGTAGTATATGCCTTTGCATGATGGTGTAGGTTGCTGTAGATGCATATGTGTAAGTTTAAGTGTAAATGTATAAATGTATTTGCGTATGAACATTTGTGCATATGTGTGAATGCAGATAAATGCGTGTCTGGATCGACTGTTCAAATGCTCAAGAAGGTCATGGACGATAGGTGAAAACAGTATCTTCAACTGACGCAGAGACAAGACCTTTGTTTGTAGTATTACTTTGACTCTTCTAGGAACGCCTAACATAATGAACAAGTATTCTCTCTGGGACAGGTCTGGCTTGGGAACTTCTCTGTAGCATCAACATTATTTCTGTGTCGTCCTAATCCACTCGCTTTTTCCCAGCCACCCAATTCTCAGGGGGAGAAGCAAGCTGTCTGGAACGCAGACGCGAGATCACTTCAATCGCACTAATTCGTCCAATGACCGTTCTTGCTTTTAGCGCATCCAATTTCTTTTCGCAGGAGTCAGCGTTGTAAACAGCCTTATTTCCCTTGGTGCAGCATGTTTTTTTTTACGCATAGAAGCCACACAGAGTGGTAGTGTTCAAGTTGCAGACATAAACTGCCTTTTTGCCAACACGTTTGAGAGAGAAAAATCTGACCGGATTCCAAGGGAATTGCGTCCGTGAATCAGTAAGAGGAATAGGGGGAGGGTGGGGGTAGCTTCTGTGTGGAAAAAAAAGGTTAAGAGCCATACAAGCTAAAAGCCTGGCCCTAGAGGTACAGAAAATGAATGGATACGAGCGATTGTTTCCGTTCCATAGGCGACATTTGTTTAGGAGTTTTAGTGATGGGAATGTCTAAGGTCTTAAAGAGATTGTGCCTGCACGCTCTTCGATTTGCTTGTTTTGGTAAGGGGGGGGGGTGGGGGTGGGGGTGGGGGTGGGGGGAGCTTTAGCTTGTAGCAATGTATCTGATTGTGCGCTTCCCTTTTCTAGCCATTTTCGTACTGGACAGGGTTGAAACAAGCCCAGGGAAAGAGTTTCTTTTAAACGTTGCACGATGGGAATCACATTGCCTCCCCACCCCCCCCCCCCCCCCCTCTCTCTCTCTCTCTCTCTCTCTCTCTCTCTCTCTCTCTCTCTCTCTCAATTTACATAATTCTCCGCATAACTATATGAACTCATCTTTACACACATTCTCCGCAACTCCATGAACAAAGAGAGGAGAGAGAGAGAGAGAGAGAGAGAGAGAGAGAGAGAGAGAGAGAGAGAGAGAGAGAGAGAGAGAGAGAGAGAGAGAGTTTTACAGCCTTGACCATGACATCCTAGGCAGTCTACAATGAAAAAAGTTAATAACCAGAGACTGGCTGGATGGAACTGACAGTTATGGTAGACTTAATGGCTTTATCAGTTTAAGGGAAATTGTGTGACCTGCTCCCTTTAGGAAATTAACTGTAACCTGTGGACATGCTGTGATTTCATCTGCGTATGTATGCTTGTGGTGTGTGTGTGTGTGTGTGTGTGTGTGTGTGTGTGTGTGTGTGTGTGTGTGTGTGTGTGTGTGTGTGTGTTGTGTGT
>JADBJO010010650.1:40000-45000 GCA_016801955.1 Conus betulinus | reverse complement strand
GTAAAACAAGAAGAGAAGTGTCAAAAAAAAAAAAAAAAAAAAAAAAACTGCGATTGACGATTTATTGCCTTCAGCTTAACAAGCCATTAAGGCAAGGGGGGGGGTACACATACGACTTGATACATTGATTCATTAAAGTATGATGAAAATAAAGTATAAGGAAGATAAATAATGATTAAATTAACAAGGTATCAGGAAGTAATGGGCTTATCAAATCGCTCACATTGTTAGAGAGGCACATATATTTATAACAATGACTAACCCACACGTGGGAAAACAGTCGGAAAACTTCCGTATATAACATCCTTTCCTACGCTACCATTCCCACCCGCTTAGTTCAAAAATACTGTTCCATTCCCTTTACTCGCCTTACACGCTAAACAAAAACGAGTAGGCCTAAACGCAAGCTCACATTCTTCCATTCCTCGTTTTTTCTCAACCTCGCCATCTAATCTGACAATTCCCCGACCGCCCCCCGCCCCGCCCTTCTCCCTCCCCCTTCCCCTCCCCGATCCCCTTCACGTTGTCCCATAAACACTCACGCACAAGTGCAAGCGCGCACGCACGCGCGCGCGCGCGCGCACGCACACACACACACACACACACACACACACACACACACACACACACACACTGAGACTACATGGCCATCCACCTCTTACAAAAGAACATACTAATACAGGACAAATAAAATCAGAATACAATACTACTATTGTCATCAAGTTCTAGTTTCTTTTTCTTCTCGCACTGGTAGCTTCAGTCAAATATTTAGCAAGGGCAATAATGGTTGTATCATTACGTGTTGACAAGAGATTTATTACGCCACCTACTGTAGGCTCAATATGAGTCATTTTGAAAAATGAAAATTTTCGGCGAATATCTGAGAAGAAGCAACATTGGAAAAGAAAGTGCACTTCATCTTCATTACTGTGACCGCACATTGGGCAGTCAGCACTTCGTTCACTGGTCATAAACCAGTGTTTTGCGGCACCTAGACCATGCACTCTTAATCTAAACTTTACCAGATCTTCTCTCATCTTTTTATTTGTTATTAAGGACAGATACCTCTCAGCTTCAAACGTGATTTTAAAGGAATGATACCATTCATATTTACCATTATTTTCAATTTCGGAGTGCCAGTTTTGTTTGTAGCATGAAACAAGTCTTTCCTTAAATTCTGATATAAACCCCTTCTCGAAGCCAACACCCTGACACAACCATACTATCCCAAAGCCATTTTTTCTGTCAGAGTGTTCCTAACTTTTGATGCCCAGTTGTGTTTTGCCTGCTTCTGACTGTATTAACATCATATCATAGGCTTGCCTACATATCCTATTATTTGGTAATCTTACCACTCGCAACCAGTATTTAACACATTTTACTGCTGTTCGAACGAATACACAATGGATATCTTCCTGTTTCTCCGTAAATCATTTTGTTTGAAAGAGTGCAATGGTACACCCAGGAATCGTTTAATGGCAAAAGTATGTACTTTTTTCTATTAACCCTGTATCTTCTAACCCCCAAACTTCTGCTGCGTAAGTCAATATAGGCTCGATCTGGGTATCAAAAAGCTTCCAGAATAGAGAAGGATCAATTGTATGTAGTTTCCTTAGTGATTTTTGAATTTCAATAACACCCATCTTACCTTTTCTGCTCATGTCTGAAAGGGCAGCACTCAAACTTAATTTTGTTGTGTAAATATTAAGCCTAAGTATTTGTATGTGTTTGTTGATTTAATTTCTTCATTTCCATATTTCCATTTTCTCTCTTATTCCAAGATAACCACCTTTACGGAAAACCATAACATTAGTCTTATCTAGATTACTTCTAGGCATAATCTGTCAGCTTCTTTTTTTAGATTGTTCAGCTGATTCTGTAGACCTATGGCAGTATCTGATAGCAAAATCACATCATCTGCAAAAGAGCAAAAGAAATACCTCTGCAGATCCTGCTACCATCTGGACTCCATGCTTCCCTTTCCTGATCAAATTTACGGCTAATTCATTGACAAAAAGGAACATAATTGGGCTAAGTACACATCCTTGTTTTACTCCCCGCAGACAATCAAAAAAAATCAGAATAAGAATGCTTATCTCTGACACATGCAATGACTGAGTCATAGACTTCTCGAAGTGCTTTATACAATTTTCCATCAATCCCACTTCTCCTTAACACATGCCATAAGACATTTCTGTCAACAGAATCAAACGCTTTTCTGAAATCGACGAAAGCTACATACAGCTTAGAATTTCTTGCCAAATATTTTTCAACAACAGAGTATAAAGTGAAGATGTAGACAGACAGACAGAAAGAAAGAAAGAAAGAAAGAAAGAAAGAAAGAAAGAAAGAGAAAGCCAGAGCGAAAAAAAACCCCAAACAAACAAACAACAACAAAAAACCCGAACAACATTAAGGATATGTTAGACGGAAGGAAAATGAAAAAGAAAAAAAAATGCACGACAAACCATAGAAAACTAACACACATGTTTTCCAAATCGATTCTGTACCTTTCGTGCGGCTCCTCGAGCAAATGTACAACGCGTGTGGCACGTGCAAATGTTTCAGCTTGCGGAACTGTTGCTTAATTAAGGGACGGAATGCCCTCGGACGGGAGGTACGAATAGGGTGACCGGACTAGATGGCCTGGAGAACATTGTAAAAATCTACATGAAGTCCTGTCTGTGAGATCTTCATTTCCTAAGGCAATACACATGAAAATATGTTTGAATTGAGAATTAGCTGACGTTTCCTCTGGTATATACTGCTGGAAAGGTCGTGCGCGTGCAAACACACGCGGAACACAGAGAGAGAGAGAGAGAGAGAGAGAGAGAGAGAGAGAGAGAGAGAGAGAGAGAGAGAGAGAGAGAGAGAGGAACACAGTGGTAGCTAATCATTCAAGGCCCTAACAGTACGTTGGTTCAATGTGCAGGCAGGCGTCTTCTACGTCTGTTCTTGTCCATGCCCTCCTCTGGGAAACTTTTCTTTCTGCTTATTCATCTGTTGTGTTATAAACCAGTAAATGTGTACATGGGGTGTAGCGTATGTACAGTACTCCACACGCGAATAATACTACATTTATGAAACTGAAAACTTACACTCGGAAAGAACAACACTTGAACACATAATTAGTTTGCCTTCCCTCTATCTGTCTGTCTGTCTCTCCTTCTCTCTCTCTCTTCTCTCTCTCTCTCTCTCTCTCTCGCTCTCTCTCACACACACACACAACACACACACACACACACACACACACACACACACACACAGAGAGAGAGAGAGCGAGAGAGAGGAGATGAGAGAGATCGAGAGAGAGAGAGAGAGAGAGCTGAGAGGCCACTACAGTCCACTGGGTTATAAGTAACAATGACTGGCACCCCTCCTTCTGTCTTTCCTCTGATTCATTCAACTTAGAGCTCTACATGTTTCAGAATGGTTAAATGAATTAATGGTTTGTTTCTGTCATTGTTTGTAGGTCACTATCTTTTAGTTAAAGGAAGCTTCTTGCTGTCATGTCCTCCCTTGATCATTTGTTTGCTGTTCTCTTTTGAGAGAAGGAAAATAAAAAGGCAAAACATGCTAACTGGGAAAATAAACCTAATCACTAATCAAGATAATGTAGAAAACCATTACTAACACAGAGACAGTAACAAGGGGAGGAAGAGAGAGAACAGGGGGTAGAAGAAGACGAGAAAAATATTTCGATGTTTCTCTGTTTTTGTTGTTTTGGTTTTGTGTTCTGAATGTTGTTCCCCTCCATATATTTGTTCAGAGTTTTTTTTTTAAATTGAATCTGTTTGCGAGTCTTTTTCTCGTTCTCTATGTCTTCCTCTGACATCGGTAGAGCACCAATTGTGGAAAGGACCATTACATTCCACGCTCAACCTGTTTCATGGCACATAACGGTGTCTATTTTCTTAATGTCTTTCTGCTCTGTCTTCTTTCTTCCTGCACTTTGTTTTGAACGAAAAAGGGTTACTTCCAAGGCGCTGCTTAAAGCATTCAGGAAAAATAACACTCCTGAGTGGTATGGTATATATATTTTGTTGTTGTTTGTGAAAAAGTGAGGGGCAAATTAAGTGTGGGGGGGGGGGGGGGGGGAGTTTTACAACAAACAACAGCAACAACAACACACACATACAGAGAGAGAGAGAGAGAGAGAGAGAGAGAGGAGAGAGAGAGAGGAGAGAGAGAGAGAGAGAGAGAGACAGACAGACAGACAGACAGACAGATTGGAATATATACCGATAACTGAATCTAATATTTAAAGGTGAAAAGAAGCAGCTCCAGTAGACAAGAATGAAATCCAGAATGCTTTTATTGTTAATCTGGAAAGCTGGTTAGCTCACTTTCGGTTTCAGTGTCAGAAAAGAGGTCTCATTGCGTGCGGACTAGTCCATATGTGCTTGCACCACATCCACTAAGTTTAGAGACCACACTGCGCATGATTTAAAGTTGGCGGATAAACGAACAATGACAAAGATGAGATAATTTGAGAAGAGGTCTGACGGCTATGGCGTAGCAGTTGTCTGACCTACGCGCTAGCCCAACGCGTTGGTCAGACTTTGAGTTCCCGTAAAGCTTCACGGCTCTTTTGGCATCCAGTGTGTCTTGATCAGCCTTTGGAAATCCCAGAGAGATGGTCCTGATTCTCGAGTCAGGCTGTGCCCATATCTACACCAAGGCGCACAGCTCTAGGCAAGGGAAGGCTGCAAACTAGATTCATAACTTTCGAAGAAGGATTGGCTGTAAGGACTGGGTCAGTCAGCCTGGAGCATGAAGCGGGTTTCGGAACAGATACAGGCTGGGCGAGGCTTTCACCTCCTTACGGGGTGTGCATGGGCCGAATCTGGATCGCCAATTTAACCTTCCCATAGACCCGCCTCAGCTAGGTGCGTTTTCTAATCATAAATCAAAGCATTGCTATGGCTATCACTTAGTGTTGATGCGATGTGATTTCTGCCCAGTGCTGTGAATATCACTGGTTAGCCTGCACAGAATGA
>JADBJO010010650.1:20000-25000 GCA_016801955.1 Conus betulinus | reverse complement strand
TTTTCCCTACATACACGCTGAAGGATACATACAGTTTCAGTTGACGCTGCATTATCTATTGCTCCAATGAATCATGTAGATCTTCATCTACTGAGAAATATCCTCATTGCCACACTTCAAAAACATGATTGAGATGGGAACACAATGATAATCTGACTCGTAACATCCTTTTGTACAACAAATACAAACGAACAAACAAACAACACCAAACAAAAGAAACAGAAAGAAAGAAAGAGAGAATTTAAACGGCCCAAGACGAAGAACACTCGACAACCTCACTGAGCCCATCATCTAACCAGTTTAAGCTGTCAGGGAGGTCGTGCTGCTGAATGTGATGCAGCAGTATAACATGCAAACAAGTGTACTTGACATTCATACTTCTTGCAGGAGAGAGAGAAGGGAGAGGCGATTCCATATAAGAGACAGAAGAAGAAACTGAACGAGAATTGAAACCCAGAGAGTGCATGCCATTTAGAATCCGCGTCTTGTCATGTGTATGAGGCTGAAACATCGCGAAAGCATTTGCACAGGCATTTTCATGGAATAGCGTTTGCATTTTTTTCTATAAGAGTTGGGAAAGATTAAAATATCTCAGCATAGATTTTATTTTTTTTTATTTCACCTAGCTTCACACGTACAGCTGGGACGACAGATAATAAAAAGAAAAAAAAAAAAAACGCTTTATGGTTTCCTGACAAACGCTGAACACTATCAAATTGTACATTAAAAAAAAGGACAAAAGAAATCTATTATAATCCTTTTAGAAATATTCTTGAATGCATCGATTCAGGAAAATAAGGCTTTGAACAAGAATGCTTTTTTTTTTTTTATCAAACCTTCAAGGAGGAGTTGTTCTGTCGAGAGAAAGAAACAAAATTATTATTGGAAAAAAAAAAAAAATTGTGTGTTCGCCATACCCATTGGGTCCATGTCCTTTTGCACTTCTTCAGCTGAAGTTGACCTGACAATGTCAGGTTGGAGCTGGATTCTATTCAGGTTCTCCTTACTGATTTGATCAATGTATCAAGGCGTTCTGTTTCTGTTTTATGTTCTTTAAATGACCGATGTGTGTGTGTGTGTGTGTGTGTGTGTGTGTGTGTGTGTGTGTGTGTTTGTGTGTGTGCGTGCGTGCGTGCGTGCGTGCGTGTGCTGCGTGCGTGCGTGCGTGCGTGCGTGTGTGTGTGTGTGTGTGTGTGTGTGTGCGTGCGTGTGTGTGTGTGTGTGTGTGTGTGTGTGTGTGTGTGTGTGTGTGTGTGTGTGTGTGTGTGTGTGTGTGTGTGTGTGTGTGTGTGTGTGTGTGTGTGTGTGTGTGTGTGTGAGAGAGAGAGAGAGAGAGAGAGAGAGAGAGAGAGAGAGAGAGAGAGTGAGTGTGAGCGCGCGCGCGCGCGCACGCGTGTGTGTGTGTGCTTGGTTTTTCATGCATAAATGAGAGAGAGAGAGAGAGAGAGAGAGAGAGAGAGAGAGAGAGAGAGAGAGAGAGAGAGAGAGAGAGAGAGAGCCACTGGAGTTCCATGTCTGCTCCCACTTAGGTGTGATATTGCTGCTTCCAGACAAAAGTGTACCAACAGCTATTCTGGCTCTCTCTCTCTCTCTGTCTGTCTGTCTGTCTGTCTGTCTGTCTGTCCGTCTATCTGTCTGTCTGTCTGTCTGTCTGCCTGTCTGTCTCTCATTTGTTTTGTTCACTTTCATACTCGAAATCATTCGTACTTTCATTCTGACTTTTGTTCATCAGAATGTCTCTACTGGTTATATTTTCTCTTCAGTCTTCGCCCTTGTGATGTTCCCTGTCATTGTCACGTGCTTCGTCACAGCTGGTGTCACACATCGTTCCCACACGTGAAGGAACAAGCATGCATTTCACAATGCTCCGATATACACATCCACAAACTGTACTCAGTGAACATGACACACGGCCACCAGTACGTGCATTTCCGCATTTTATTTTCAGAACCGGTGTGTGGTCAACATTTTCTGCCTATGTATCCTCAACCAGGGCTATCAGACTTTGGAGGATTGTGGAATGTTAACTTAGTTTGCCGGGGCCGGCCAAACCTTTATCTAACTTCCTTTTACTGATCATTCCCATCCAAAACAAATTTGTTGCCCTCGATGAGGAGATGATCGTAGATCGTAGTAGCCCTCTGGTTGATGTGTCTAGCAGCTTATAAGTGTGTGGCCATAGCTTCTTTCTAATGTCACGGGACTCTGTGAGTGAAGTCATCACCAACCAATACGGAAGTATTCTTTAGGTTCTTTTTTCGGCTCTGAAAATTTTCTTCTTTGTCTTTTGTAAAAGGTGCATCGGCTAATAACAGACGAATTATCATTGATGCGATTTATTCTGTCAAACTCTACAGTTTTGTATCATTATAGTCATTGTTATTGTTCACACCTCTTGAAATGGGGCTTTGGCCTTTTCGAATAAAATTCTGTTCTGTCTCTGTTCTCTCTGTCTCTCTCTGTCTCTCTCTGTGTCTCTCTCTCTCTCTGTCTCTCTCTCTCTCTCTCTCTCTCTCTCTCTCTCTCTCTCTCTCTCTCTCTCTCTCTCCCCTCCGCACTTGGGGAGGTTGGCCAAAGTCATACATAAGGACAGAGGAAATGTTTTTGATGTTACAACCTATATGTATAGCCAGAAAATAAGCCATGGGATCTCTACCTAATGGAAAAAAGTTCATGCATTCGCAGTTAAACGCTTGATGAATGTGACGTTGCATTCATCAAACGGAATAGTGTATGGAGAGTCAGGCAGATATTCACTGTATATAAGAACACAAATAAAGTGCATAAGATATTAGTTAAGGCTGCCACTGACCAGGTTATGTAGACAAGCCTATGAGATGCTTTTACAGTAACATGAATCAGGAAAAATGCAACTGGGTAACAAAGATAAAAGAAACTTCTTACAGAAAACATCTTCGGTATAATGTGCTTAGGCCAGGAAGTAGGGGATGATAATTTGTTTATTTCAGAACTTAAAGACAGACTAATATGCATGTTCAAACAAACCTGGAACTCGAGTATGGAAAGGAAGCAGAAGTATGACTGGTTTCTTGAATTCCATAGCAATTTGCTCCCAGAAACGTTATGTCGATTATAACACACAAATGGCATAGAGACATGCTCGCTAGATTTAGAACCAGGACTCTTTATCTAAATGCAAACAGAATTGGTTTTACGCCCGAAACAGAAACTGGAAAGACATGCAACGTCTGCGCATCAAATGCAGTTGAAAACGAACATCAGTTTCCTTTTAAATGCAAAGCTTACGACGATGTTCACAAAGAAATGTAAATCATTTCGAGTGCCTGTTGTTAGCAGTTAAAGAGTATCTGAAATCTTGTCGCTTGACAATGAGGAGTTCGTGAAATCTCTAGCTAAGTTTATTGCTGAATCGTACAGAATTAGACAGTAAAAGAAAAACAGGATAACGATACTGGTTTTCATGTGCCTATTGTCTATGGTTATATTTTGCGAATCCCTGAGGGAACTTGTGTGTGACAATTACAAAATGTCTTTGAGGATGCTCAAAAGATTTTAAAATAGAAAAAAAAAACAAACAAACAAAAAGAAAATTCTTGGACGCTCGGTCATAGACCGTCTTCAGGACTTGTGACCTGTGACCCAGAGTGACTCTTGTCACAAGTCCTGAAGACGGTCTATGACCAAAACGTTGCAGATCTTCGTTCTGTTTTTATTTTCCTGTTTAAAATTTTCTGAGCATCCTCAAAGACATTTTGTATTGTTCACAGAAGATCTGCGGTCAAAACTCTGTTTCATTATTGCGTGACCACTGTATGATCTCAGCCATACAACGTTTAAGCTTCACACTTAGAACAGTTTACATGACCAATTGTTTATTTCTTCTGTTTGGTTTGTTTGTTTTCCAGTATTTGCTGATTATTGAAAGTATTTGCTGAATATTTGATGATTATGTCTTTGTTTTAAGTTTTTTTTTATTTCAGTATTATTGTGTTTATTTTTGTGAATCAGAACTGTTGAGTCAATCAGTTTCTTCATGATTTGTATGAGACAATGCACTGACCCTGTAACATAAAGCTGTTGTCATTAAAGTTTTTTTTTATCATCTCTCTCTCTCTCTCTCTCTCTCTCTCTCTCTCTCTCTCTCTCTCTCTCTCTCTCTCTCTCTCTCTCTCTCCAAACAAACGTGTCGGGGAGGTGATCGGTTGAGGCGAAATTTTGAGGTGATGAGTTAGTGGGGTTGTGTGTGTGTGTGGTGTGTGGGGGGGGGGGGGGGGGGGGAATGGTTATATGGCTATTCATGTAAAATCTTATAGCCCCTTAGGTAACTGTTAGATTCAGTTTAGTGTGTGGGGTGCTTATACAACAGTTAGTGTAAAATTCTAAAATCCCCCGAGAGAATTATTAGATTCAACTTGTTTGGGACATGACATAATAGAAGTGGAGCCTAAAACCCTCTCCTTCTGTAATTGTAACTTCCCCTCAGATGATACAGGTACAAGTTGACTGGAGAGTTGAAAGAACAGGGTTTTTAATCCATAAAATGTCTTTCCCCTTGGGTAGACCGAACTCATCATCATCAGTTTGGCAGAAAACTGCTCTAAGAATTTGACATTATGGGACCAGGGGCAACATTAATGAGACAAAAAAAAAGCCATAATAAGTTCATGGTAACTTATGTTTTATTTTTTTTCCTTACGTCGTTCATGTTCATGTTACAGATTCTAAAGCACTATTCAGGGAATACCTCTAGGTGCACACACACACACACACACACACACACACACACACACACACACACACACACACACACACACACACACACACACACTCTCTCTCTCACATACACACATACACACACACACTCACACACACACACACACACACACACACACACACACACACACACACACACACACACACTCTCACATACACACATACACACACACACTCACACTCACACACACACACACACACACACACACACACACACACACACACACACTTTCGTTGTCTGGCAA
>JADBJO010010649.1:54078-70957 GCA_016801955.1 Conus betulinus | reverse complement strand
ACATGGGGGGAATCCTTACGGGATTGAGGCTGAAAAATTTGCCTTCGCTGTGTATGGTGGCCCGCCGCATGTCAGGGATTCGTGCAGCGCTGCAGCGACTTCGTCCTGCCCTTCTTGATGCGGCACACGAGGCACAGGGACCATCGCCACCCGGCACATGACGGAGGCACGCCTGGAATGTCCTGAATGAAGACGCATTTTGGGGGGGGAGGGGGGGGGGGGGGGGGGGGCGGGGGCGGGGGAAGGACGAGGCACACGGGTAGACCAACCAACCAAGACCTAATTTGAACCGAAGGTCAAAAGGAAATCAGAGCTGGAGACGAAGAAGGGGACGGAAACATACCGCGGACTGCCCCCCCCACCCCACCCACATAAACACGCAATCACGCTGACAGAGCAAAACAAAAAACGGTTCGTTGCCCACAGATATGTAGACCTATGTCTGCGAGTGTACCTTGTCCGTAAGGGCCTCCGGCCAATAGGACGTCCATCTCACATTACGAAGGAAGCACTAAGCCGTAGTAAGAAGAAGCTATAGGAAAAGCTTGGTAGTTAGAATATCTTCAGAGAAGACACCCCTCCGACCCCACACCACCCCCCCCCCCCCCCACCCCCCACCCCCACCCCACCACCTCCTCCCAAACCATCAGACAAGTGTTTGGAATCCTGAACTCCTGGAACTGTAAGGGGGCCGGGCACATCCAAGCCATGATTCCCAGATACCCTTCTGCTGCTTTTGCGTGGGTGATTGGGTTGTCAAACACCTTTTACCCCCCTGCCTCATTGAATTAACACATACTGATAATACAGGCGGGTTTAAGGATCGTGAGCATAATGAACGTTTGCAATCGGCTAAATAGTTAATGATGTGTTTGGTGTCGTATATATTCTATAACATATATCTCTGTGTGGAAAATCCGGCCATAATTTCTGGCCATAACCCGTCAAAGAATATATACAGTCGAAAATGAATAAATAAATAACATAAGAAAAAGAAAGAAAGAAAAGACTTTGTTAACAATAAAAGGAGAGGTAACTAGGAATCCTTCAGAACCAGTCCTTGGTCTGGCATTAGTTTTCGGCACCCCAAGGAGAGATCCAGCAACGATGGCCCGTTTCATACCCCAGGACAAGTATCAGGCTGGCTGGTCATGACTGCCGGGCGCCACAGAGAAATTTCAATCCAGGAGCGCCCGTCAACATCTGGGGAACCACTACTAGATAAATCCCCACTAGATAAATTCCGTACTAGATAAATCCCACTCTGTAAAGCCCTTTCTCGCCTCATCCTCTCACACAATTTTCTTAATAAAAATTATGAAAAGAAAGTGGGGGGGTTTTTTGCCTAAATTTTGCGGTGCATTGGGGTAAGGGGTGTTTAATCCTAGTGATAACTATGACAATAAAAATAATGATGATAGCTGCATTTGCGTGCAGCAATGTCCTGCAGTATGAGCGCGCGCGCGCGCACGCGCATTGTTTGTGTGTGTGTTTGTTTGTTTGTTTGTTGAATGCGTGCATACATGCGTACGTGTGTGTATGAGTGTACTCATTTTTCATGCATGTGTGTGTAATCAATGCGTATGAGTATGCGCGTGTGCATGTATGTTTGTGGAGGGAGGAAGGTTGAGGGGGGAGACGGGGCGGGGAATAGGGTGGGCGGGGATAGGGTGGGCGTACCCGTGACGAAATGAATTAACCCGAGTTCAAAAGAAGTCATTGGTGCTGACAAAGTCACGCAAACCAGTGCTGCTTATTATGTATGGACCACACGCCCGTGCGTAAATACATGTATATATGCGTGCGCATGCGCTTGTAGCTGTGTGTGTGTGTGTGTGTGTGTGTGTGTGTGTGTGTGTGTGTGTGTGTGGTGTGTGTGTGTGTGTGTGTGTTGTGCGAGCGAGCGCGTGGGCACGCACGCTTGTAACTGACTAACATGGTAAGGAAGAGACACAGTAGGTGTACTCTAAGAACGGACATGAAACGACTTGAATGCTTAACTCCAGAGCGTGTGCGTGCGTGCGTGCGTGCGTGTGTACTTATATGCGTGCCTGCGTGGGTGTGTGTGCACGTGTATGTGTGTGTGTGTGTGTGTGTGTGTGTGCGTACGTGCATGCGTGTGTGTGTGTGTGTGTGTGTGTGTGTGGTGTGTGTGTGTGTGTGTACCCAGTGAGTGACGTGGTGTGGGGAGGCCAGCGGTACACGGGCATGAAGCTGGCGGCCTTTGTGCTGATCTGCCTGGGGCTGCTGCTGATCCTGCTGCCCGAGGACTGGACCAAGGTCATCGTCAAGCCCTTCAAGAAGCGCCACCGGGCGGCCGCCAAGGTCACGGCCGTCTCTCCGCTTCCGCTTCCGGCCTCCGCCTCGGCCAATCACCAACACGCTGCGTGGCCGCCTCACCATGACGTCCTACATGTGACGGCTCAGCCGGCTGTGTACCGTCACCCTTTAAGGCTTCCTCTCCCTCTCGCCTTCACCCAACTACACCCGCCTCCCCACTCCCTCCTTCCCCTCCCTCTCTCCTCCCTCTCCAGCTGTGGAACAATTGTGTTGGGGGGGTGGGGGGTGGGGGTGGGGGGGGTTGGGGGGGGGGGGCATCTAAAATGCGTGAATACGTGAATTTCTCGATTGTCAAATTTAAGGCATGCCGAAAAGTGTGAGTCTGGGAATCGTTGAAAAGTGCGAATTGACAGTCGAAAAGAGCGAGTTTTGAAGTTGGGTAGTGTATGTTGACCGCATGTTTCCACAGTGGTCTATATAGCCTTTTTTTTCTTAAACTTTTTTTTTCTTTTTTGCCCCTTCACAAAAGTATTGTTCATAATTTCTTTATGGATTTAAATGCGGAACATTTGACGTTTAAAATAAGCGAATATCATACATAGCAGTAGCCATGTAGTAATGCTCCCTTTCTTCTTTCAGTTTTCGCAACACGAAAGTCAGAGGTCCATATATTTCAATTTCAGCTGTAGTGAGTTCCAATTTTACGGTTTTATTTCTCACTTCAACTAAAGGGGAATCATCCCGACTGCTACTGGGTAACCGGTTTGTGTTCAATGATTCATTTCATTGAAACGTCTATGACTGCTACTGGGTACCGGTTTGTGTTCAATGATTCATTTTCATTGAAACGTCTATGACTGCTACTGGGTACCGGTTTGTGTTCAATGATTCATTTCATTGAAACGTGTCGGACTCGCACTGAGAAGCCATGTTCGTGCATTTTTTTTACCTCTGAAAATTGGTCGCTTTTTTAAATTTTTTAAACATGGACCGTTCGCTTTCCTCGACATCTAAATGCCCGCTTTGGGCCTCGTACTTTCGAGCTAGTCGCGCTTCTTTGAGGCAACTCCGTTCTCTTTTTTTTTCATTTCTTGATCTATCTTTTTTTTTTTTTTTTTTCCTTTTTTCAGGAGTACTTTCCGGCTGTAGACTAGACAAGGTCCACATGGTCCACATTTCTATTCTTTCTTTCTTTCTTTCTTTTTGTCTCCCCCCTTCCCCCCACCCCCACCCCCTTTTTTAAGAGCCGAACGTTGCGATGAGAGAGAGATCTCGTTTCAAAGTGTTGGATGTCCGGTGACTGTTTGGGAGAGGTCCTCCCACTCCCCCAACCCCCCACTCATCTTCTCCCTCTCTGTCTTTACACATACACTTGCACAAACGCGCGCGCGCACACTTACACACACATACACACACACACACACACACACACGCACACACACGCCAACCCCTCCACCACCACCAGCACCACCACCACCACCATCACCACACTTGCTGTTCAATTTTTATCTTTTTTTGGGGGGGGGGGGGGGGGGGGGGGGCGGGGGGGATCTAATAGTGAGCATGTGATAGAGGATTCGTGAGTGTACTTACGATAGATAGACAGATAGGTTCATATGCTATGGAGACAGGCAGATAGGTTCATATGCTATGGAGACAGGCAGATAGGTTCATATGCTATGGAGACAGGCAGACAGACAGATAGGTTCATATGCTACGGAGACGGACAGATAGGTTCATATGCTATGGACACAGGCAGACAGATAGGTTCATATGCTATGGAGACAGGCAGACAGATAGGTTCATATGCTATGGAGGACAGGCAGATTGGCAAAGGCAGATAGATGAACTGACACACACACACACAGGTACAGTATATCTTTGGTGGAGTTGTAATAGATGGATGGATGGGTGGATGGATGGATAGATAGATTGACTGACTGATTAGTTCACTGATTAATTGATTGATTGGTAGATTGACTGATTGATGGGCTGATTGATTAATAGACAAATCGCTAGACTGTAGACTAAATTTCTGTGGACTTCCCTCAAATTTGGTCTGTAGACTACATTTCCATGGAACTGTCTCAGTGCATACTGTCAAACACATTTCTACAGTCCATACTGCGTCAAATACATTTCTTCGGGTCATTTCCATGAATTGTCTCAGTGCATATTGTGTCAAGTACATTTTTACAGGGTTGTCTTGAACCACAGTCTATAGGTAACAGTTCTATGAAGATTCCTGAATGCAACGTCTGCTTAGTACATTTCTATGGAGCTTCTTCAAATCTTACTAAGTACCCAGCATTTCTATGGGATTACCCCATGTCTGCAGACTATATTTCCATGGCACATCCTCAACACATCATCTGCGGACTACATTATTTTCGAGTTTTCTCAAAGAATTGTCTTTAGTCCACATTTCTATAGATTTTCCACAAATCATAGCTTGCATGCTACATTTCTATGGAGCTTCTTCAAATCTCCGTCAACACACAGCATTTCTATGGGAAGTCCTCACCCCATGTCAGCAGACGACATTTTAACGGCACCTGCTCAATACTTAGTCTACAGATTACATTTCTAAGGAGTTTTCTCAAAGAATTGTCTTCAGTCCACATTTCTATAGATTTTCTTCAAATGATAACCTGCATACCACATTTCTATGGAATTTCCTCCTCCATTATCTAAAGTTAACGTTTCTATGGGGTTTCCTCAAATAAAAGTTTACAACTACAGTTCTATGGAATTTTTTACTTCAAACCATTGGCTACAGACTATGTTTTTAGGGAGTCTCCTCAGTCCACAGGCAGCAAAATACACAGTTGTGGAATTTCCCTCCTTCAATGTCTAAAGACAACGTTTCCTGTGAAGTTTTCTCAATCCGTGGTCTGCACACTATGTGTCTGTGGAATTTTTCCTCAGTCTATTGTCTACAGACTACGTTACTAAGCGCTGTTCTCAAATCCGTAGATATCCAAGGAAAATATCTCAATCCATTGTCTGCAGACTACGTTTCTTCCCATTGTCTGCAGACTTCGTTTTCTTAATATTTCTCTCCATTCCAGTCGGTAGACTCGGTTTCCACAAAGTTTCCTCAGTTCACACTGCATGCAGACCACATGTCTATGGAATTGCTCCATCCAGAATTTGAAGACGACATTTCCATGGAATTTCCTGGGTTATTCTCTGCAGAATATGCTGCTATGGAGTTCCTTGAAATCATAGTTTTGCAGACAACATTTCTATGGACTTTGCTCAATCCATAAACTGAAGACTACATTTCCGTGGAATTTCCTCCAAACATGATTTGCAGACAACGTTTCCTTGGGAGTTTCTTGAAATCCAAAGTTTTGCAGACATTTTATAGGTTTTTCCATACCCACATATGTAGACTCACTTTCTTTGAAATATTGCTCGATTTGTTTTGGTACTAGAATTGTTGTTTTGTTTTTTTTACACTAGCCATAAGCAATGTTGCATTTATATAAGCCAAGAGTGCTGTTTGTTTGACTGGTTTTTAGCTCCTGTAAGCCACACGTAGCATAGGAAACTGGCACCATTTTTTTTTCTACTGGGCTTGCTAGTCTATGGGTTCACTTTGCTCTTTTTTTTCTTTTTCGACGATTAACATGTTGGTTTTTTTTTTCACTGCCATCCCTCCCCTATCCCTCCCTCCCCTATCCCCTGTCAGTTGACTCCCACCCCACCTTTTTGTGTTGTTGTTTGTTTGTGTCTTTTTTCCTTTCTTCTCTTTCTTTTTCAATCTTTATTTTACCCTGTCGTTGACACAAATGATACATCATATATTATGTGTATGCATGGAGGAACAGGGTAAGATCTGGTGATCGGGATGGATGGGTGGATGAAGGTTGTTGTTGTTGTTGTTGCTGTTGTTGATGCTGCTGCTGCTGCTGTTGTTGCTGCTGCTGCTGCTGCTGCAGCAGCTGCTGCTGCTGCTGCTGCTGCCGCCACTCCAGTGTTTATGGGTTTCCTAGATGCCGTTGTTTACAAGTAGGAATGTGTACGCGCACGTTTTGAGGAAAGATAAATAACTCTAACGACAGCATTTTGAAAATGGTGAGGGCAGGGGTCTCAATGGGCTCGGCTGTGCGTTATTAATGTCATGTGTCTGTTATGTCACCTTACTGATACTTCACAACGCGTTTCTTGGAGGCGAAGATTCCATTTTTTTTCCCAATTTGTCGAACAGGAAACGGCGAACGGGGCAGAACGTGACTTTGCTAGAATGTCTTGGAGCTGTCTCTCAAGGAACAACAACAACAGCAACAACAACAACAACAATAGCTAACAGCTCCAAATCTTCTTTCTATTGAATACACAAAACTAGTAGCGTCCCTTGGTTAGCGGATGAAACGATCAGAATGCTAACTTTTGTACAAAAAAGTTGCCAAGTTGTTTTGAAAAAAAATCTGGCGCCTCTCTCTCTCTCTCCGTCTCTCTCTCTCTCTCTCGTGTCACCAAGCAAACACTTAAAACCACTCGCAAATTCTCTCGTCTGGAAAACCCGCCTCAGGTCCACGTACCTCTGTTCTTTTTGTCGTCTGTCTGTCTGTGTCTTTTTAGTATGTCGGTCTGTCTGTCTGTGTCTTTTAGTATGTCGGTCTGTCTGTCTGTGTCTTTTAGTATGTCGGTCTGTCTGTCTGTGTCTTTTAGTATGTCGGTCTCTCTCTGTCTGTGTCTTTCAGTATGTCGGTCTGTCTGTCTGTGTCGTTTAGTATGTCGGTCTCTCTGTCTGTGTCTTTCAGTATGTCGGTCTCTCTGTCTGTGTCTTTTAGTATGTCGGTCTCTCTGTCTGTGTCTTTTCAGTATGGTCGGTCTCTCTGTCTGTGTCTTTCAGTGTGTCGGTCTCTCTGTCTGTGTCTTTTCAGTGTGTCGGTCTCTCTGTCTGTGTCTTTCAGTATGTCGGTCTCTGTGTCTTTCAGTATGTCGGTCTCTGTGTCTGTGTCTTTTCAGTATGTCGGTCTCTCTGTCTGTGTCTTTTAGTATGTCGGTCTCTCTGTCTGTGTCTTTCAGTATGTCGGTCTGTCTCTGTGTCTTTCAGTATGTCGGTCTCTCTGTCTGTGTCTTTCAGTATGTCGGTCTCTCTGTCTGTCTGTCTTTCAGTATGTCGGTCTCTCTGTCTGTCTGTCTTTCAGTAGGTCGGTCTCTCTGTCTGTGTCTTTCAGTATGTCGGTCTGTCTGTCTCTGTGTCTTCAGTATGTCGGTCTGTCTGTCTGTGTCTTTCAGTGTGTCGGTCTCTGTCTGTGTCTTTCAGTATGTCGGTCTCTGTGTCTTTTCAGTATGTCGGTCTCTGTGTCTGTGTCTTTCAGTATGTCGGGTCTCTGTGTCTGTGTCTTTCAGTATGTCGGTCTCTCTGTGTCTGTGTCTTTCAGTATGTCGGTCTCTCTGTCTGTGTCTTTTAGTATGTCGGTCTCTCTCTGTCTGTGTCTTTCAGTGTGTCGGTCTCTCTGTCTGTCTGTGTCTTTCAGTATGTCGGTCTCTCTGTCTGTGTCTTTCAGTGTGTCAGTCTCTCTGTCTGTGTCTTTCAGTATGTCGGTCTGTCTGTCTGTGTCTTTCAGTATGTCGGTCTCTCTGTCTGTGTCTTTAAGTATATCGGTCTCTCTGTCCTTGTCTGTCAGTATGTCGGTCTGTCTGTGTCTTTAGTATGTCGGTCTGTCTGTCTGTCTGTGTCTTTCAGTATGTCGGTCTGTCTGTCTGTGTCTTTCAGTATGTCGGTCTCTCTGTCTGTGTCTTTCAGTATGTCGGTCTCTCTGTCTGTGTCTTTCAGTATGTCGGTCTCTCTGTCTGTGTCTTTCAGTGTGTCGGTCTCTCTGTCTGTCTGTGTGTCTTTCAGTATGTCCGGTCTCTCTGTCTGGTGTCTTTCAGTATGTCGGTCTCTCTGTCTGTGTCTTTTCAGTGTGACGGTCTCTCTGTCTGTCTGTGTCTTTCAGTATGTCTGTCTCTCTGTCTGTGTCTTTCAGTATGTCGGTCTGTCTGTCTGTCCTGAACATGATCAGCATGCCCGGTACAGCGAAATGGACACTCTCTCTTTCCAGAATCCATGAGGCAAACCTTTACCATAACCCAAATCAGCCCTTAACCTTAATCCAAACTGTAAGTAAGCGTAACCTGATCTATCCCTTTATCCCGAATCTTAATCTGCCCCTAATAGTGTAAAACCTAATGACAAACAATGCAAACAAACAAACAAGCATGCAAACAATCAAACGAACAAACCTTCACTGATAAACTGGGCTTGTAGTGTGTGTGTGTGTGTGTGTGTTGTGTTGTGTGTGTGTGTGTGTGTGGTGTGTGTGAAAGGGGAGGGGGGTGTTAGTCTGGTTTATGGAGTGAAGTGCCTCGTCAAGAAGTCGGGTAGGGAGAGATGGGAGGGGTAGAGGTTGGGGGGGGGGGGGGGGGGGGGGGGGGGGGGGGGGGGGGGACACAGCACAATTTATTCTCCTCAATCGAGTCATTTACATTCGCCAATAAGTTTTGCATGATGGCATTCGAATGGAGAGAGATGGGGTATGTGTGGGTGAGAGGGAGGGGTGGGGCAGGGCGTTTCTTTATCTGTAATATGCTAATGGCGAATTTTAAAAAAACGGTTTTGCTGCTAACGTGGCTCGTGTTTTTTTGTTTTGACTCTAGGGGCGTTTTTTTTAGCGGGCAACTTTTTTTTTTTTTTTTTTAAATGTTTTTTGCTTTATTTTTTGTGGACTTTTTTCTTCATTTTTTTTTTTCTTTTCTTTTTCAAGTGCTTCAAGTGCTTTTTGCCCAGACTTTTTTGGGGCAGGAAGGGGGTTAGGGCGACAAAGGAGGGGAAGGGGTTAAAGGCGGGACAAAGAGGAGGGGGGGGGGGGGGGGGGGGGCGCAGGTAGCAAGGCTGAGAACACACTTCTGGGCCTGCTCCCCGGTTCCCTCTCCCTTCCTTACTTGTAGCCTCCTCATGTACGCATTCTGGTTCAGCCCTGGAAGCCCGTCTATTGAAAGGTATGTACTGAGAGAGGAGAGAGGAGAGAGAGGAGAATGAGGAGAGGAGCGATTTGAGAGAGAGAGAGAAAGAGAGGAGACAGCGCACGTGCGAAAGTGGAAGTAGGATGTGGGGGGAGGGTGGGTCAGGGGGGGAGAAGAAGGCCTGATGTCGTTTTTTCAAAACCGCAGCGGTCCTTTTGATTCTGGTTCCGAGATCCACGTTCGAGGAGCGTTTCATGTTGGAAAGACTCAGGGAGCCCGCAGTCCACCGCCACACACACCTGAAGGTGTCCTCCTTGGAGATGGGACCAGGGATCGATTTCTCCCACGCTCCCTACCTATTCCTTGGAGATCTTTGGCTTGTTTTGCTCGGGTGTCGTTAAGACAGCGCTCCTTTATTCTGATCAGCATATGTAACGAAGAAGGGCACAGGGATGGAGGGGAAGGTGGTGGATGGGACACGCATGTGCACTATGGGTGGTATCTCAACCACCACACAATGGAACATTAAGCGATGATAATGGTAATCATTTGGAATAATTAAGGTTGGCGGGTGTGTTTTTTTTCATGTGAGGATGTTCTCATCATCTTTTTTTTTTTTTTTTAGCCGAGTTTCTCGATGTCGGCAGTCAGTTTGTTTGAGGTTAAGAGCGGAATTGGCCGTGTATCATCTCTTTGTTACGGCAATGTTACAATAATCTCGATTGAAACAGAAAAGCAATAATTTGGGAGGAATATGTTGTTTAACACATCTCACGCTTAAACACTGGATGGTGTATATTGCAACTGTGTTTCATTGTGAAAGATTCCTCCTCCTCCTCCTCCTCCTCTCCGATCTTCCTCCTGATTGTTGAAGACGGAAATACCACCCAGGGATAGTGTGATTCGCTTCTAGCGAAGTTGAATTAAACCCAGTTGCTTCATTTTGTGTGTGGTGTGTGTGTCGTGTTTTTTTACATTAATGTACCCTCGTGTATGCACATGTTTTAAGAAAATTGCAAGTTTTCACAGAGCGACGTCAAAGAATGTGTTTGGATGTTCATAAAACTTGGAGGGGAAACTGGAGGGGTTTAGTTTAGTGGTGGTAGAGGAGTTTAGGTGGTGGGAGTAGAGGAGTTTAGGTGGGGTAGAGGAGTTTAGGTGTTTGGTAGAGGTGTTAAGGGGGGTAGAGGAGTTTAGGTGGGGTAGAGGAGTTAAGGTGGGGTAGAGGAGTTTAGGTGGGTAGAGGAGTTGTAGGTGGGGTATTTAGGTGGGGGAGAGAGTTTAGGTGGGGTAGAGGAGTTAAGGTGGGGTAGAGGTAGTTTAGGGGTGGGGTAGAGGAGTTTAGGTGGGGTAGAGGAGTTTAGGTGGGTAGAGGAGTTTAGGGGGGTAGGGTGAGTTAAGGTGGGGTAGAGGGAGTTTAGGTGGGGTAAGAGGAGTTTAGGTGGGGTAGAGGAGTTAGGTGGGGTAGAGGAGTTTAGGTGGGGTAGAGGAGTTAAGGTGGCGGTAGAGGAGTTTTAGGGTCGGGGTAGGAGAGTTAGGTAGGTGGGGTAGAGGGAGTTTTAGTTGGGGTAGAGG
The DNA here is from genome assembly GCA_016801955.1 of Conus betulinus. Taxonomy (NCBI): domain Eukaryota; kingdom Metazoa; phylum Mollusca; class Gastropoda; order Neogastropoda; family Conidae; genus Conus; species Conus betulinus. The sequence goes on along the minus strand of JADBJO010010649.1, from coordinate 60,139 downwards.
AGTTTAGGTGGGGGTAGAGGAGTTTAGGTGGGGTAGAAGTTAAGAGGGAGTTTATGGTGGGGTAGAGGAGTTTAGGTGGGGTAGAGGAGTTTAGGGGGGTAGAGGAGTCTTAGGTGGGGTTAAGAGGAGCTTAGGTGGGGTAGAGAGTTTAGGTGGGGTAGCGGAGTTTAGGTGGGGTAGTGGGTTTAGGTGAGAGAGTTAGGTGGGGTAGAGGGAGTTTAGGTGGGGTAGAGGAGTTTAGGTGGGGTAGAGGAGTTTAGGTGGGGTAGAGGAGTTTAGGTGGGGTAGAGGAGTTTTAGGTGGGGTAGAGGGGTGGTAGAGAGTTTAGGTTAGGGTAGAGGAGTTAAGCCAGTTTAGGTGGGGTAGAGGAGCTTAGGGTGTAGAGGAGTTTAGGGTGGGGAGTTTAGAGGAGGAGTTAAGGTGGGGTAGAGGAGTTAGGTAGGGTGGGGTAGAGGAGTTAAGGTAAGGTGGGGTAGAGGAGTTTAGGTGGGGTAGAGGAGGGGGGTTAAGGTGGGGTAGGGTAGAGGAGCTTAGGGTGGAGGCTAGGGGGGCGTACAACACGTTGTGTCGTGGCGGGCGATCACCATTATCTCACTCATTATTCTCATGTCACAGGCGGACTGTTGACAACGCAGCAGAGTTGTGTTTTCGTCGGCGAAGTTTGCTTACCTTGAAAATTGTTGTGTGGATGGCTTGCTTTGCAGACAAACGTCACACCACACCACACACACACACACACACAGACACACCGCTCCCTTTCAGGTTGAATATTGGCATTTTCACCAAAAGGCTTGTTAAAAACGTTGAAATGTCGGGACAGCTGTCAACGTGCGGGAGGTATAGAAAGGCCCGGTGGGCGGGGGGGGGGGGGGGGGGGGGGGGGGGGAGGGGTGGCGCCTGAGGAAAGGAGGTGCGGGACATGCCCAATAACATTGAGAATAGAGATAAATTGTATCTGTTCTTAGCCAAGTAGATTAAATCACTATGAATAGATTTCAGGCTATGACGTGTTATCCTACTAGGTCGTGTTGCACAATTATCACTTCCACCCATCCCCCCACCCGCCCTCTTCAACTTCTACCCTTATTCTCTCCCTTACCTCTCCGTTTTCTGTGATGTTCTTTATTTTTGTTCTTGGTAAATAATGTTCTCATCGTATAGTCTTTGCTATATCAGGTAAAAGTGTGCACACAACAAGAGGATTGGAAAAGGTCCACGGATCCATGCCCCTGCATGTATTACGTGTCAAGCTCCTGCATGCGCTCTCTCTCTCTCTCTCTCTGTCTGTCGTGAACTTCATATTTATTGTTTTATAGTCAGTTCTGTCCAAATTGTGTTTGTTGCAATATACTGAGTATCCATGTGCACAACCATGACATGTATTATGTCGTATCACACTTGCATAAAAGAGATGTCAATTTATATGCACCCCATTAATGATCAGTTCTTGCTGTTGTTGCTTAGATAGGGGGGGTATGATATACTCTCCCCTAGATGATGATCAAATCAAATCATGCCTGTGTCGGATTCTTGACCAGACAAATGTAACATGAAATTTGTTGCTTATAAAGAAATTTCCCGAAACAAACAAAATGTGTGTGGTTGTGTGTGTGTGTGGTGTGTGGGTGTGTGTGTGTGTGTGTGTGTGAGAGAGAGAGAGAGAGAGATTGAGAGAGGAGAGAGAGAGAGAGAGAGAGAGATCAAATTGTATGGCTAACCTGGGGTTTAATCCTTCGTTCTGCGCGTGTACAACACACACACACACCAACACACACACACACTTCTGCTAAGGCTGCTGCGAGTTCAGATGCGGGCCTGCTAACTGCCCATGTGAAAAGCTTGACATGCTGATGGCCCCATCTCACCGTGTTGCCGTTCTGATGCGCTAGCTCCCCATGTGAAAGCTTGACATGCTGATGGCCCATCTCCCCGTGTTGCCGTTCTGATGCGCTAGCTCCCCATGTGAAAGCTGACATGCTGATGGCCATCTCACCGTGTTGCCGTTCTGCACTAGCTCCCCATGTGGAAAGCATGACAGCTGAGATGCCCATCTCACCTTGTTCCGTTTCGGGATTGCGCTAGCTGCCCATAGTGAAAGCTTTGACATGCTGATGGCCAATCTCACCGTGTTGCCGTTCTGATGCGCTAGCTCCCCATGTGAAAGCTTGACATGGCTGATGTGGCCCATCTCACCGTGGGTTGCCGTTGATGCGCTAGCTACCCATGTGAAAGCTTGACATGCTGATGGCCCATCTCAAACCGTGTTGCCACGTATCTGATGCGCTAGATGGGTTCCCTGCCCTTTACTGGAGCGCTACCTAACTCCCCTGACACAGCTTATGGCCTCTCCCGGTTGCCATGATTGCCTACAGGGCGTTATCCCGTGGGCCCTGACGTTAAACCCTGGCGTGACCTAACCTTGGCATGCTCTTCAACCTGCTGGAGTTGAGGCTCCCTGTTTGTCACGTGCGTGGCGTGCGTGCGTGCGTGTGTGGGTGTGTGTATGTGTGTGTGTATGTATGTGTGTGGTGTGTGTGTGTGTGTGTGTCAGCCTGTGTGAGCGCGCGCGCGTTGCTCTCTTCTCTTCTTCATCTTCGTTCCTTTTCTCCCCACGAAGAAGGGGCCCAGGGCCCGAAACGGGTCGGGATCAAAATCTGACCCAAAGGACCAGCAACCACATTGTGGGCAGTTTGACCCTTTCCCCTCTGCTCTTAAGCTCTTGATGTGTTGGACAGTGTGAGTGCCGCTCAAGCACTATCTCCTTTTTTTTCGGCTTCTCCTTGGTAATGCGCTAGTGGTGTCTCGGCTATGGGGTAGATCACACCCAGAACATGCCCTGCACCCCCTCAACACCACCGGAAAGTGACCCGTCAGCCGTTGCGGGGTCTCCTCTGGGTGGTTGCCCTAGGGACCTGCGGTGCGGGCTGCAACGGGGTGGGCTGTACACTGGAAGCCGGGCCATGATGAGAACGAAAGAAAAAGGAGTCGGGTGGCGTGCGGAGGGGGGCACATAGGACACCCCTCCCTCCTCCTTTGCCTTCGCCCCGCATCCAGCCGAATCCCGCCCCCCCCCCCCCCCCCCCCCCCCCCCCCTCTCCCCCCCCCCCCCCCCCCCCCACCCTCTTCTCCACTTTTCCCGGCTCACCTGACAGCCTACATTGTATCCGGTTTGCTGAACACAAAAAGGATCCGGTTTCCCGACAGCCTTACATTGTAATCCGGATTGCTGAAATACAACAAAGGATCCGGTTTCCCGACAGCCTACATAATAACATTGTAATCCGGATTGCTGAACCACAACAAGGATCCGGTTTCCCGACAGGCCTACATTGTAATCCGGATTGCTGAATACAACGAACGATCCGGTTTCCTGCCTCTCCTCGTTCCTGGACGCTGCAGTCTCCATTTTCCCGACCTTCTTCGCATTTGTCTTTCGTACAAAAGCTAGGGATCTGATGCGTGTTGCTGTTGTTGCCGTTGTTTTTGTTCTTGTTGTTGAATTTGATTTAGGATGTTGTTGTGTTGTTGATGTTGGGAATGATTTAGGGAACAAGAAATCAATAAAGACAAATTCCACTTTGATATGCAGTACCAACACATATGCAGATTTAAACACATAATGCATTCCCAGAAATAAAGCTTGTGTTTAAATCCGGTTTTTTGTGTGGTTGTTGTTGTTGTTGTTGTTTGTTGTTGTTGTTTTTCATTTTCAGACTACGTAAATTTGCTCAAGGTTGAACTTAAACGTGGACTAAGGCCTAAATTCATAACTGAAGTCAAATCACGTTGTTCGACACAGTTCAATAATGCTAACTCGGGTGCTTTTGTTTTTTGAATTCAGAGCTGTAGTGGAGGAATGCATCTTTCGAATTCTTCTAATTCGCTGAGGGAGAGTTAGAGTCGGAACTTTTTATATTCACTTTTTTGTAAAACCTGGGGACGGGTGTGGGCAACAAGCGCCAGGTGTTCAAATTATCTTTCCTTCTTTGTCCAACACCTGCCCCCCCCCCCCCCCCCACCCCCCCCCCCCCCCCCCCACCCCTTTTAAAACCCCCCCCCCCCCATTATTTCATCTTGTTGTTGTTCCTGATATCCGGTATTTTCTGTGGCTTCAAAATAGGATTGGGTGTTCACTTCAACAAACCAAACCGGATTTTATCCACGTAAGCCTGTGTCTGTGATGTTGAAGCATGGATGAAAAATGAACAAGTTGCAACCAACCAGGATAAAACTGAAGACTGCCTCTTTGTTTTTCCATTCCCTCGCTTTGTCAGGCCCTCAGCATCTATCCAATCTGTTCTCACTTTACACTCCCTCACGACACCTACACGAGTTCTCAGGATTCCCTTGGTCAGAACACCAGTCTCTACATGGCCGGCGCTCCTTCGTTTTTCAGGGCCCATTTGTCTGGAGCAGTCTCCCCTACTGTCCAAGAGATTCCACGTCCTCGCACTGTTCTAATGTGAACTGAAAGCATTCACTCCCACTTGAACACCACATCCACTTCTGGGCCGTCTTTCGCCGTTTTATTCCTTGTATAATCTCACTGTTCCTGAACTGCGTGTTCTCTCTCTCTCTCTCTCTCTGTCCGTCTCTGTGGCGGGGATATAGGGTTGCAGTCAGTGTGAGCTGAGCGCTTGCAAACATTAAAATCTCTCTTCCCACCCCCACCCACTCTCTCTCTCTCTCTCTTTTCCCCTCTCTCTCTGTCCGTTACGTACGTTGTGAATGGTGTGTGTGTGTGTGTGTGTGCGTGCGTGCGCGCGCGCGACTGTGTGCGCGCGCGCGCGTGCGTGTGTGTGTCTGTGTGTGTGCGTGAGCGTGCGTGCATGCAGGCAGGTGTAGATAGGTATGTGTGTGTGCGTGTGCGTGCGTGTGTGTGTTTTGCATTCGTGCATCTGTGCGTTCCTCCGTGGGAGCATGCGTACACTTGCGTGCGTGTTTCAGTGTGCGTGCGTGCGTACGTGCGTGCGCGCGCGCGCGTGTGTGTGTGCGTGCGTGCGTGTGTGTGTCTGTGTACATTTTGTCTGTCTGCCTGCTTGCTCGCAACCGCTAGCGCAGGGCGCGTTTGTGTATATGAGTGCGTGCGCGAGTATGTTTGTGTTCGTGATTACGTTCATGCGTGCAAATACGCGCGAACGTGCCTGTGTATGAGTGAGTGTGTAAGCGCGAGCGCGCGTGTATGTTGGTATGTATGTATGCGTGTTTGTGTCTGTGCGTGCGTGCCTGTGCGTGTGTGTGTGTGTGTGTGTGTGTGTGTGCTCGCGCGCGCGCGCGCGTATATGTGCCAGTGTATAAACGCGAGCACGCGCATGCCTGTGAATATATGTGTGTGTGTGCTGCGTGCGTCCATCCCTGCGTGCCTGCTCGCAAGCGCGAGCGCACGGCCATTTGCGTGTATAAGTGCGTGCGCGAGCATGTTTGTATTTGTGATTGCGTTCTTGCGATCGCGGTGTGTGTGTGTGGTGTGTGTGTGTGTGTGTGTGTGTGTGTGTGCGTGCGTGCGTGCGTGCGTGCGTGCGTGTGTGTGTGTGTGTGTAAGCGCGCGTGTGTGTGTGTGTATGTGTGCGTGTGTGCGCGCTCGTGTGAGTGCGCGCGCGCGCGCGTTGTATATGCGAGTGTGGAAGAGCAAGCACGTGCACACGTGTGTGTGTGTGCAAGCGTGCGTGCGTGTGTGTGTGCGCGCGCGCGTGCGTGCACGCGCGAGAATGACTTGACGACCGACTGGACGAATGAATGAACGAACGTCCGAATGACCGACTGAACGAATAAATGACTGAATGATCGACTGATCGAATGAATGAATGACAAATCGACTGTCCGACTAACCAAAATGAATGTCTGATCGACCGACTGACCGACTAAAAGAATGAACGGCCGACTGATCGACTGAACGAATGACTGACAGACAGAACGAACGAATAAATGACCGAACAACTGACGAAACGAGTGAATAATTGCACGACCGACAGACCGAATAGATAAACAGACGACCGACTGACCGAATAGATAAACAGACGACCCGACTGACCGAATAGATAAACAGACGACCGACAGACCG